>PTEX01000041.1:2044508-2134711 GCA_003342815.1 Eudromia elegans | reverse complement strand
GGCCGTGCGGGAGCCCCGGCGGGCGCGCGGCGCCGCCCTCTTCCTCTCCTTCCACACCCTGCGCCTCGTGGACCGGGCGGTGAGCGCGGGGCAGCCCGTGGCGGCGTGGGCGCCGTCGCCCCGCGCCCGACGGAGCCGCCTCGCCGCAGGTGGACGAGCTGGACGAGGGCCTGCTGCGCTTCGAGCACCTGGAGGAGCTGGTGCTGAGCGCCAACCGCATTGGCAGCGTCGCCTCCGCCAACCTGCCGCGCACGCTGAGGGTGAGCGGGGCCGGCCGCGGGGGCCGCGGGGCCGCATGGGGACCCCCGCCACGGCCGCTGCCGCTGCAGGTGCTGGAGCTGTGCGGGAACCGCGTGGGCGACCTACGGGGCCTGTGCGCGCGGCCGCCCCCGCACCTGCAGCACCTGGGGCTGGGCCACAACCGCCTGCGCGGGGCCTCGCACGGCGCCTTCCTCACCCACCGCTTCTGGTAACCGCCCCGGCGGGCCGCGGCCTCGGGCAGGGATGCGGAGCCGCTCGGGCACTGTGGGGTGTCCGCTGCCTCCCCTCGGTGCTGCCCTTGGGTGTTCCCATCTGTGTCCCCAGGGTGCAAGAGGGCAACGGCGCCGGGAGGCGGCCTAGCGCGCTCCCAGCGCTGCCCTCCCTTCCCAAACGCCTTCCCAGGACAGGCCCCGCTGAAGGGTGCTGGGACCAGCTGAGGATGCCGGGGCCGTGGGGCAGGGGGCTGTGGGGCAGCTGGCGCAGGCCCTGGGGTATCTCCAGGCATCCCCAGCCCTCCCCAGCCTCTGCCTGTCCCCCGCAGGCCCAACCTCGTCTCGCTTGACCTGAGCTTCAACGGCCTCACGGACCTGCCGGGGCTGCTCTGGCGGCTGGGCAGCCTGCGGCGGCTGCGCGTGCTGGCGCTGCAGGGCAACCCGCTGGCGCTGCTGCCCGCCTACCGCGGCCTCGTGCTGGACGCGCTGCCCGCGCTCTGCGCCCTCGACGATGCCCGCGTCGCGCCCGACGAGCGGCTCCGCTGCCGCGGGCTGGCGGCGCGGCCCGGTGAGACACGGCCCCAGTGGAGGCTGCCGAGCTGAGTCCTCTGGGGCCGCTCTGGATCCGGGGCCAGCTTCTTCCTGGCCTTTCCCCAAAYGCATCCCGCCCTCCGTGGGCACTGGGATGCTGCAGCCGCCGGGATGGGCAGGGAACCGGTGTCTGCTGCCCCTCCAGCTCCCGGCTTGGCCGTCCTCACCTGGGAACCTCCCTCTGCACCCTGAGCTGTGCAGCAAGGGGAGGGTGCAGCCCCTTTTCCCTCCGGGGTGACTAGTGGGGGACAGTCCCTCTAGGGCAGGCGGGACATGGGGGCACCCCCACCTGGGAGCGGGTCCCTGCCAGCGCCGGGGCCACTGGCGCAGTGGGTGAGTGACCCCATGCGGCCGCGACCTGCCACAGCCCTGGGGACACGGGTGGCCACGGGGACACAGGTGGCTGTGGGTGACGTGGCTGTGGGTGACGCGGCCRCTGCCCCGCAGAGCTGCTGCCGCGGGCGGCGCATGTGGCCGTGAGCATCGGGGCGCTGCGAGGGCTGCCCGCACCCCATGGCCCCGCAGCGCCCGGGCCCCGTGCCGGCTCCCCCGCCGTCTCCTGCAGCTACTTCGTGACCTACGAGTTCGCGGGCACCGAGGCCAGCGCGGGTGGCCCTGAGGTCAGTCCTTTCCCCGCCGCGGGCGCTGCAGGCGGCGGACACGGCCCCCGTCCTGCAAAGCGGCACCGCTGCCGGGGTCCCTCCCTGCTCCAGGAGCCTGTGAGTCCTCAGGATCCCGCAGCAGCTGCGCAGGATCCCGGCGGCGGGAATGCCAAGGAGACCCAGGAGCCTGCCGCTGCAGAGGAGCCTGAGCCGCGTGCCCGTAAGTGGGAATGGGGAATGATGCCGCCTTGCGGGGCCGGGCGGCTCTGCGGCTGCCCTGGGGGCCGTGTCACTGGCACGTCCTCCGTGCAGTGGAGGTGTTCACCACCCTGGGGAAGCCCTGGGCCGACCCCCTGGACTGCGGCTACGCGTGGGAGCACGTGGCCGCCGACCTGGAGGGGCTGAAGGCCTTCCTGGAGGCCGGGACCGTCCTCTGCGTGGTGGAGGAGAAGGTGGGTGCAGAGCTGRGGGGCTGGCGGGGCCCGGGAAGCAGCCACCTGGSCTSGGTCCCCGTGTCCCCATGTCCCCRTGTTCCCACGTCCCCRCACCAGCAGCACCCCGTGCCTCTCCCCAGGTGCTCTCCTGGCCTCTCCCTGCGGACGCGGACGAAGCCGCTGTTCCGAAGGGGACGGCAGGGCGAGGGCTGCAGAGCGGCACCACGGTGGAGTGCTGGCGGGGCCCGGGTCTCGCACGGTCTCAGCTGCCCAAAAGTGGGCGCAAGGGCTCCCGGCCACAGCGCCCTGCTGAGGCTCGACCCATCCTGGTGCTCCAGGAGGGATCCAGGAGGAAGAAGAGGGAAAAGCCCTGYGAGCTCCGCAGTGACCCTCCCATTCGGAGGACGCTGGGCACAGCGAGGGTGAACCTGGAGGCCCTGCTGACCACCGAGGCCCTGGTGGCAACTGTGTGTGACCTGGGCGTCCCGGYGCCCGAGGAGCCACCGCAGCCGCCGAGCCCGGAGGAGAAGGTACCGAGTGGAGAGGCAGGTCTGCCCGGGACGGGGCCTCTCCTCCTCCTCCTCTTCCTCCTCCTCCCTCCTCCTCCTCCCTGCTGTGCTCCTGCTCCTGGAGGTCCCCTAAAGGCAGGTGACAGACCCCAGACAGTGGCCGCTCTATTGCAGGCCTCACTTTTGCCCCGGCCAGGTAAATCCCAGCCTAACACTGGAACTGTCTCCACAGGAGAAGAAGAAGAAGAARGGCAAGGACAGGGGCAAGAAGCTGAAAGAGGGGAGAGAAAATGAGGCCAGCCAGACCACCGTGTCCATCAGAGGTGACCAGGGGCTGGGGGTGGCTGGGCAGGGCCTGACGGGGACCATGGGGCGGCTGCGGGTCCCTGGGTGACCCGCGAGGGACACGGGCAGCTGGAGGCGGCGTGATCCAGGGCACTAAGACCCTCATGCCCCCGGCCCGCGGCCGTGAGCGCCTGGCAGAGGGCACGAGGAGGAGGACGCGAAGCTGCGCCGAGCTTGATTTCCTGCCGAGGACACTCTGGGGCTTTCTTGCCCAGGGTCACGCTGTGACAGATGCTCCCTGCGGGCCTGGCAGTCAGTGCTAACGTRGGGGGCTCGTCCCTCCTGCCCAGCGCTGGCTTCAGGGTGATTTATTCCACAGGCACCGCAACCTGTTCACTTCWTTCTGCAGGGAAAGGGAAACCCAAGGAGGTGTCAGAGCCGGAGGGGAGCCCGGGGGAGCCGCCGGTGCCGCTGACAGTCCAATTCCAGATGCAGCTGCTGCGCTGGCCCGCGGTGGCCATGGCCCAGGAGCTGGCGAGCGTGGGGAAGGTTCCTCAGGGCGGCTCTAAGGAGCTGTAGGGGATCATGGAATAAACCCCTTGGGATGTGACGGCTGCCGGCTCGGCACGTGCGCGGCCGCGGGCTGGAGGCGACACAAGGGCCCGGGGCAGCTGCGGAGCTGCTGCTGCGGAGGGTGGCAGCACCAGGCGCGGGGTGCAGGGCCGGGCTGCGGGGTGCAGGGGCTGCTGCATGGTGCCTTGGGCCCCGTGTGCTGGGCGCCACGCGCAGGGTGCGGGACCTGGTGCCCTGGGACTGTGCGCAGGGGACACCATGCACTGTGGGGGAGCCGGTGCATGGTGCGTGGGGAGCAATGCAGCGCGCAGGGTGCGGGGCTGGGTGCGCAGGGTGCAATGCAGAACAGAGGGCTCGATGCAGCACGCAGGGTGCAGGGCTGGGTGCGCAGGGTGCAATGCAGAACAGAGGGCTCAATGCAGCACGCAGGGTGCAGGGCTGGGTGCGCAGGGTGCAATGCAGAACAGAGGGCTCAATGCAGCATGCAGGGTGCGGGACTGGGTGCGCAGGGTGCAATGCAGCACAGAGGGCTCAATGCAGCGCGCAGGGTGCGGGGCTGGGTGCGCAGGGTGCAATGCAGCACAGAGGGCTCAATGCAGCACGCAGGGTGCAATGCAAGCACTCAAGGTGGCTGCGCAGCGGGCGGTGCCGGGGCGGTGCCGGGGCGGGGGCGGTGCCGGAGCCGGGGCGGTCCCGGTCTCGGGGCGGTGCCGATGCCGGTGCCGGTCCCGGCGCGCTCGGGCGGCGGCGGCGCGTGGCGGCGGCTCCCGGTAGGTGTCGGTGGCGGCTCGCGGGGCTCTTCTCCCTTCCCCTCCCTTTCCCCCTCCGGTCCCGCGGGGCTCCGCGCGGGGCTGCGGCCGGGCAGGCGCTGAAGGAGCCGCTCGTGTTTCCCCCCCGGCGCAGGGCCGCGATGTCCCGGCGGGCGCTCGCGCTCTGCGCGCTCTACGCGCTCTCGGCCGCGCTCCTGGCCTGCTTCCTCCTCGCCAGGCAAGGCGTGAACGTGGCGCTGCCCTCGGCGCGAGGCCGGGCCCCCGCGAAGCCCCCGGCGCCCCGCCGGTGTCCGCCGAACCTGACGCTCGCCAACTCCTCTCTCGCCCTCCCAGAGCTCCACCGGCTCTTCCTCACCTACAGGCACTGCCGCGTCTTCCCCGCGCTGCTGAAGCCCTCCAGGTGCAGCCGGGAGACCTTCCTCCTGCTGGCGATTAAGTCGTCGCCCATCAACATCGAGCAGCGCGTGGCCATCAGGAACACCTGGGGGAAGGAGGTCTCGGTGGGCGGCAGGCGCGTGCGGCTCGTGTTCCTGCTGGGCCGCTCGGAGGCCCGGGTGCGGGCGCACCCCCTGCACCGGCTCCTGGCTTACGAGAGCCGGGAGTTCGACGACCTCGTGCAGTGGGATTTCCTGGACAACTTCTTCAACCTGACCCTCAAGGAGCTGCACTTCCTGCGCTGGGTTGCCGAGGACTGTCCACACGCCCGCTTCGTGCTCAAGGGCGACGACGACGTCTTCGTCAACACCGACAACATCGTGGAGTTCCTCTGGGAGCTGGACCCGGAGCAGGACCTCTTCGTGGGCGATGTGATCGCCAAGGCGCAGCCCATCAGAAACACCAGGGTCAAATACTTTATTCCCGAGTCCATGTACAGGGGCCCCTACTATCCTCTCTATGCCGGTGGGGGCGGCTACGTGATGTCCAGAGAGACCGTGCGACGCCTCCGGAGCACGGCGGAGGACACGGAGCTCTTCCCCATCGATGACGTCTTTGTGGGGATGTGCCTGGCAAAGATGGCCGTGACCCCAAAGAACCACGCCGGCTTTAAGACGTTTGGGATCCAGCGGCCCTTCAACCCATTCGATCCGTGCCTGTACAAAGGGCTGATGGTTGTGCACAAGTTGAGCCCCACGGAGATGTGGATCATGTGGACGCTGGTCAAGGATGAGAGCGTTAGATGTGCGGTCTCGGTGCTGAGCCCCTAGAGAAGGGGTCGGAAGCGGGTGCTGGGCATGGAGGTGGTGACCGGCACGGGGGACGCGACTGAAACCCCGTGGCGGTGGAAACGCGCCCGCCGCCGGCACGCTGGGCGAGCCCTGGGGTCGGGGTTTGCAGCGCGCCCTTCCTAGCGCGTTACCGAGCGGTTGCATCCTCACGGGGAGGGGTGGGAAGGCGCCGGTAGCTCCTAGGTGCGGTGGTTACGCGGTCCTGGGGCCGCTTTGGTGGCTGGAGCCGTCGCCACTACCTGGTCACGGGTGACGGGAGCGGGTGCTGCCACCGAGGGGGCCCTGCCAGGCTCCCAGGGGACAAGTGCTAGCGCTGGCTGGAGCGTGAGAGCCCTCGAGGCTCCCTCCAAGCTGCTGGAAGCCAAGGCAGCAGCAGCGGAGGCCGGTGCCTGCTGCGGGTCCCACTGTCCTGGGTCAGAGACCCTGCAGGTCCTGAGGGAGCGGCATGGAGGAAAACGTCTCTGGAATGTAGTGCCTTAATGCAGAAATCCAAGGGCTTGGATTCCAGCATGAGCCCCGTGGGTTTTACAGACGTTTGTTATGTGTTTACTTGCACTGGAAGCTTCTGCACAAACGCACTTTTGGGTTGGGTTTGAGAGCAGAAGCGTGGCCTGAATACCCACAGTGTTCGTTTCAGTCACAGTGGCTGCAGCTTTCTGTGTTGTGTGGGCAGCGCTGGGTGGTGTTTCTGTCTCTTGGTAACACTGGGTTTAAATAAAACACAGTTTTGAAAGTGTTTGCACAGGAGTATTCTTGTTGCCCTGAAAGCTCAGAGTCCTCAAGAGCAGAGAAACTAAAATCTGGTCCCGGGTGTCTGCAAGGAGTTCTCGGCGTTACCGCGAATCGGGTTGTGTGGGAACGGAAACCCGGCGCTGCCGCGGCAGGACGTGCTGGTGCAGCAGCAGCGGGGGAGCTGCCGGGAGGGCCGCAGGTCCGCGGGAGGATCCCGAGCGAAGGCAGGGCTCGCTCGCCCTTCGGGAAGCTCCTCGGCCAAGAGGAGCCAGCACTAGCGCCCAAGTGCTGCACGTGTGCAGGAAACTCCGGGGAAACCGGGGCTGAGAGAGAGGGTCCAACCGCAGAACCCGAAGCCTGTTTCTGCYGTGCTGCTCTCTGCCCACCAGACGTGAGATGGAGCTTCCAGCTATTCCTCTGCTCTGTGTCTGGGAATGCCTATTTGCCCTTAAAGAGTRCAGATAGACTCTTCTATTTTTTTATTTTTTAACCAGAGGTTTGACAAGTTGAGCAGTGGTGCAACTTCACTTGTGGCTTTGGCTTTGTAAGATGCCGGGTGTTGTCCTAATTTGGCCCTGCTGCGTGACACACAACCTTGTGGTTGGAGCTGCAACCCTCACGAGCTGCTGGTGCCAGATTGAGTCGGTGTTTACGCGAGAGGAAATTCACCCTTCCAAGGGTGAGCGCCGCGCAAGCTGCTCCTTGCTGCTTGTCACTGYGGTCTAACAACGACCAGCGTGGCAATTAGCTGTCCCTGGGCAATTGTCCRTGTCATTTCAAACGTATTCACTGCTGGGTTTGCGAGCGAGGCACCATGCCAGGCAGCAAAACCTGGTGACTTCCCTGGGCTCTGCTGCCTGTTCCAGAGACTGGACAGAGCGGCTCTGGGGCCGCGTGAGCTGCCGCGGTGGCAGTTTTCTGTTCCACTAGATGATTCCAAACGCAAACTCGGTGACGGGGGGTAGAGGGTGATGATACCCGCAGCTGATCCGGGCCGAGGTGCACGGGCTGGTCGCTGACAAGCAGCTCGCTGCCTCATGAAGGTGAGGGGCTCTTTCACCTCCTCGTTTTGGCAGCGAGATGGAGCCGTCCCTGCTCCTGCCTCCCTTTCTGACCTGACTGAACGGATTTTCTCTCCCATCTGCAGGCYGGTTTTGTGTGGACACAGCCCACATCCTAGGGAGCAGGGGAAGGGCTGACAGTGACACAGTGGGGATGTGATGGGAGGCTCTGACAGGGTCTGGAGCCGACTGCTTCCCAAAGCCGACCGCTTCCCGAGGCCCGTCTCGATGCTYGTCTGTCTCGAGCAGCCACCGTGCCGCGCGGGCGCTGCCGTTCCAGACTCTGCCATCCTTGTGGAATACAGACGCATCCAGAGGGGAGCAGGAGGGAAGTTTGTTCCTTTTTACTTAAGCAGAAGAGCTACAAACTTCACAAAATACCTATTTTTAGGCTGTAAGTGTCCAGTGTTGTAGAGCTGGGCCTGCATTTGTTCAAAAGGCCGGCAAAATGAGCTAAGGAGAGAGAGGTTCACACTACAGCTGAAAAAAATCCCAGTTTAGCACAGCTCGCAGTGTGGTAACAGYAACCTCAACACAGATGCAATGCATCACGGTGCTAATTTGCTTTGAAAAATAATGTTTAAACGTTTCCTACGGAAACTGATGAATAGGGATTAACTGCCTTAAAAAAAACTCAGCAGTGCTGAAGTTGTAATGCATGCTCTTCTACAAAACAATCTCAGTTTACAATGCCTATGCAATTAATATTGCAAATCTCACATTAAGCTGTCAAATTAGAAAATAAAWACAGTGAAAAACCTGTGGTTTTGAAGCTCACAGTGAAACACTGGGCTTACAAAAAGAGAGAATTAAGTTTATTTTCTCAAAACCTGAAGGGGAAAGAATTCAAATGTGTTTTGCTTACTATTTTGCTTATAAGGCTGCAGCAGTTTCTGTAACTACTTTGTTTACAACCACAGTATCTTTAAACCCAAATCTCCTTCCTTCCTTAGAAGCATGACTTCTGTGTGAAGGAGGTTACTATATTAACCTGCAAAACTTCAATAAGAAGAGCTCGACTAAATCCAAAGAATGTTTTCAGCTCTACAGCAAATGTCTCCTCTGACTGCAATTGAGTGTAATTAGATGAAGCCCCATTACAAACTTTAAGAGTACAAATAGAAAATGGCACTTAAATCTTCTGTCCAGATGGGCACACTCACGATGAGATACATTTGCACAGTTTATTCAAAGTATCTACGAACAGACATAATTTTATTCACAAGTTAAAACGAACTTTTAAATACATATCTTTGGCTGATACCTCCTTAGGCTCCAAGTTAGAGAGCTCTCACCACCATATCAAACCATTCGTAGCATCCTCCCAGCAGAGAGACAGTTATTAACAAGCTATCCTTGATAGCCATTTTCACATTTGCATAGTTAAGCACTTAACTGAATCARCTAGAAACATGATAGGTTACAAACAAGAATGGGGCCCTTCAGATWCTTGCAACGGACTCGATTTGTAAAGCAAGCCTGTTTGGGAAACAAAAATGGAATCACAGGCTTCTTTCAATATGTTCTTCACTATCCAATATTGAAGTTTGGGACCATTCAGTTGACSCTCAAGTTCTTCTCAATCTTCTCGAAGATAAGGGTCATCTCCTGTATCTGTGCTTCCTAAAATGCCCTGTGGCAACGACGATTCATCTCCTTGAGCTTTTATGAGCTCTTCCGTTTGAGCTTCGGCTAACTTGGTCTCTGCTTTCTGGGACAGCTGCCGCACTTCTTGCACCTGGGTTTTCACGAGCTGAATGTGGCTGCGGGCGGTCACCGAGGCTTGATCTGCACCTGAAAGGTAGGCATTTACACACCGTGGGTKAGAGAGGCACGCAGCAAACCTTCAATTAATATGACTTGATATGCTCAGCGTTTCAGTAACTCTGGGACTACCTRAATGCTAAATGTGTTTACTGTTCATTTACCTTATACAACAATACGTCTACTTGGAGATAGTATTGGTCCCCAAAATTCTTCTTGACAAAGTGGGTTTCAGCCAATGCTGGATCAGAATAATCAGCAGGCGCTAGTGGGTTTGTGAGCTAAGTCCAGCCCAGTCACCGTATCATATCTGCATTCTGTCCTTGACCTCTCCTGGACTGCAACCTCCCAACAGCAGGAATGTCTCTGGCATTGCTGATCTCAAAACCTTTGTCCTCCTGTATTCTTGCAGACTGTCTTTTTCAGCAGTTTCCTCAGGAAGCTACACTTGCAGTTTCACTGGCCCCGTGTGTCCGTCTGCTTCCTCCCTTTATCCTCTCCCTGCTATAACAACTTTGCTGTTTCCCACAAGTCAGATCATAGCTTGGTCTCAAAGTTATCAGTTTTGTGAAAGGTTGTGTAGAGGATGAAAGACCCAAATTAGTGTTTCCCTGAAAGGCAAATCTTAAAAAAGACAGAATCTAGCTGGTGAGACCTGCTGGACGCAGACCCCTTAGTTCCACTCCCAGAATGGTGTCTGAASAGTGCATTTAAACACGGCTAACCCTTCCTTCTGTCATGCCTTGGCACAGGTAGTCTTAATCAAAACGGCATTTGCAGTTGCAGGTCCATCTCTCAGAACACCAGACCTGAAGACAGTGAAAGAAAACAATTTCCTGACCCTTCTGAAAACCAGGTGCTCCATCTGTGTTTGTAGGTTAAATGCTGGTGAAAGACTGTCATAATGTTTGCTTGTGACTTAGTAAGTGAATTACATTAGTGCTTTTAACTGTGTCTTACCTGTTTGATACGCAGCCTCTGCTGCCATCTCTGACAGACGTAAGGCAGTCATCCAGCTGGACTCCAGCTTAAGATATTCTTGCTGTTTTGTTGCCACCTATGAGTAAAAATAGTTACTGTATAACTTGATACAGCAGTTATCTAAATGTTCTTCTACACACCACCTTTGTGGAAAGGTAAGCAAAAGGTAAGAGAGATTTCTGAACAGAATAAACCAAATCGATGCAAATCGATGATGGGAGGGATGTGAATCTTTACCTCAACTCTGGCTCCTATTAYCACCTGCCAGACTGCATCCACCTCATCTGAATTCATCTTCCCAAGAAGATTTGCATATTGCTTGTAGAGAGACACCAGTGTATAAACTGCCTGCAAAGAATTAATTTGACACAATTATATGCCATTCTATAAATCACTGSTGTTGTTTCAGTATTACTCAGGGTTAACTAGGCACAGAAAATAAGAACTAACCCACCTCTTATTTGCAGTGGGTAACAAGATCTCTAAATAGTTCCAAAATGATTTCCTCTTATGTTTACTAGTAGTTTAAAATGTTTTGAAAGGAGAAACATGCACTGTGACTCAAACTGTAGAAATATAATGCTCCAAGAGTAAGCATCATTCTTGGCTTTTTAAAATCCACGGCGTTCCTGCTCTGAAAGCCAAGTCTGCTACCAGTTTTGCTACAAAASCAACTGCCTAAAGTTTAAAAATAACTTCTGTATTTGATACAGTAGAAGAATGGTAAACTCTACCCCACCATTGTCCAGGAACAACAAACCTTTAAACCTTGATGTCACTGTTACTACAATTTACAAAAAGTGCACTTTAATTATGATACAATAGGAGTAGATAGTGCATTATAATTTAGCATTTCCAGTACTAACTCGCTGGCTGATTGTGTACTCTCTCAGCTTACCTTCGTATACTCTGTCAAAGCTTCAATCAATGCATAGGTTGTTTGGGAGAGGAGAGTAGATGTACTATCAGTTACTAGGGAAACTGCTCTTTTAATCAAGGCATCATTACTGAGAGAAATAGAGTTCTGCTTCTGAAAGACAATAAGTTTGCATGACCTTTACACTCTGGTTTTCCATATACATGTTACTTATACTCATTAAAAGTAACAACAGGAAGAAGCAACATTGTTAATTATKAAGATAACCTAATGATGAGTAGAGTTGGGAAACGGAACAAAACCTTCCCTTTCTCTGAAAGAGAAGGCATTTATTTTTGCAAGATGTTACTGAAGGTGGGTATTAACCTTCTCATTTTTCCTCCTGAACAGCTAYGTGCTCAAATGTCTGTATTCCTGAGAAACAAAATAACTGCCATGGCCTATGCAGGCTGCATAGACTTGCAAAATTCTGCACAAGTGCCTTGAACGTTAAATTGTTTCTAATGAGCAGGTGCAGGTCCCTCCTCTCACRTTACCTCTATGACTGGGACTGCGCACAAGGTAACTCCCAGCCCCACTCCCACGAGCTGGTGCCAYCGTCCACTCAAGCCTGAGAGGCAGCGTCTGCTCCTGCTGTTCAAGACAGGGAAGCTGTGTCTGGAAAGGCAAGGAAAAGTGAAAATGTAACCAGTGCGCGGTAGGAAATGGGTACTGAAGAGAAAGAGAGCACCTAGAGGTTATCCTGGTCTCTACCAGGTTTCTGTAATGCAGCTGCATTACAGCRAATGAGTTTGTTTTGAAATGTTATAATGCCTAGACATAACTTCAAGGAAGAACAAATGCATGCAATGGCTTGTGCATGACTAATCCTCTGAAAGATTATCCTGRCTTGTCTGGTACCAACATGAATTTTATTTGGCTGGCTATAAGAACATGCTTAGAAACGGTACATGCRAGTAAGCAGCAAAGTGGTAACTGTTGGTGACGCTTCTGGCCTTCTGCATTAAGTGTTATTTATGGCAAGTGCCTGCGGGCTCAGAGACGGTCCCATGCGTAAAACCAGCATCCAGCGCCGGCCATACTCGGGCTAGGGGTTAGTATTTTTGCAAAAACGGGCTGTTTTCCCTTMTTTAGCGCTGTGCGTGTTGCGGGGGGGCGGGTGCCATGGCTCCCTGCGAGCAAACGGAGCGGGGCCGCCGCGCGCCGCCCCTCGCTTAAGTCCCAGCGCGCGCGCGGCCGGCGGCCCCCGCGGAGTCGCGCCCGGCCGGGGCTCCCGGCGCGGCGGAGCCGCCGGCGGTACCTGAGGAGGGAGCAGCAGCCGCGGAGCCACCGGCTCCCCGCCGCCATCTTGCAATCTGCGGCGGCGCGCCGGAAGTGACGCGACTGGTGGCCCGGCGGGGGAGGGGCGTGCTCGCTGCCGAGGCGCATGCGCGTGGGGCGGGCGGGAAGGGGCGCGAGCGGCCGTTGTGGTAACAACCGTTAAGGTAACGGCCGTTGAGGTAACGGTCGCTGCACTAACGGGGGCTGCCGCCAGCGCTGTGGGCATCGCGGCGAGAAGGGGAAAAGCGCCTTTTCCTTCCCTTCTCCTGTCTCCCAGTACCGGTCATCACGTAAGATAGCTAGGTTTCCCCCACAATGTCCATGCTGCTCTGGTAACTGCACTTTAAAAAAGTGCTGGACCCAAGAAAGCAGCAGAAGTGCCTATAATGAGCTCCCATTTCAAAATTTTGCTCTTTGTGCTACAATTTGAGCCATTTCCTTTTGTGTAGCCCTACTCATAGGCGTCTGACTGAGCAGCCAGGGTAGCAGCGAGCAGCCTGGTGCCATCGGCCAAGGTATTGGTGGAAGAGGAGCTCACGTGGAGGCACTTTGTATCCTCCCTCTGCCTTACTTCATCCTTGTTTTTTAAGGGTATGTGATACTCCTTTGGTTTGGGCTCGTTCCTTATTAGCAATAAACTGTTGCTTCTACAGCTAGCGATTCATGTGTGATTCCACAGCAAAGGCCCTGATGGAGTCCAGATCAAGTAAGTCTGTTCTGGTCCTGTWCCTATTGATTCCTACCTGTTCTCAGTGAGATGTATTTGACTCAGCACAGTTTAGTTTTAGCAAAACAATGCTGTATTTTGGTCTCACCTTTCARCTATCTCCATGTATTATGCATTCATTTGAAAGCATTGCATGCCCAAGGGAGACCAAAATAGGCTAATAAATAATGTATTGTAAATGCATAATACCTTAACCCCCTCCCTGTGAAAGGGTACCTCACAAAGCTCTAGGGAGATTGTACTGAACTGAAAAGTCTATTTCTGGGACAAATAAGGTTTTTTTTTTAAGGCAGAAGTAAAATCTGTACATCTGCCTTCATTCACACCCTTAATGAGCAAGAGTTAGGCAAGGCAGGACTTGTTTGCTTGAGATGTTGGTCATGCTGAAATAATGTCACATCCCTTCTGTTGTTCTGCTGTGCTTGGCAAGCTGTTCTCTGGGGACATCTATGCAGGGGGTGAGATTCCCTGGATGAAACTGCTGGGAGGCTTTTAAATTTCTCAGAACAGGGGCAAATATCAAGGAAACAGAAAAAAAAAGAATTTGCCAGAGTCACAGAGATCTGTAAGGTACATGCATATTATTATTTTAAGCTTTCTTCTATTTTACATAAGAAAATAAGATTGTGATTAGGCAGTAATAAAAGAAAACACTTGCGGAGTTGGTGTAGGAGAAAGGGACTGCCATTCTGTGTGCTGAGCAGTTGCCCAGGGCAAGCTGCACACTGGGGTCRCTTGCGTGTGGGCCAGTCTGTGGTTGCAGGGGCAGAAAAGGAGCTGTCATTTAAGCACCAAGAAGTAAGTCGTCCAGCCTGCGAGCAGCAGCGCCCCGACCAGCACGGTGTAGCTGAACAGCACRAAGGCCAGGAGCTCCTTCAGCACCTTGAGGAAGTGGATGGCAAAGGAGTCGGRCATGGTTGATGCGGCACCACGAGGCAGGTAGGGTGTCTGGGGCTGCYGGCACTCTGGTCCCACCTTGTCTGCAAGAGAGAAAAGCAAAGGGGCGGGATGAGTCTTYCTGGGCAGGGGACTGCAGAGCTGTGGGTGTGAATCTCCTGTAAGAAGCGACTGTTTTCAGGAGGGCGAATGGTCACTCTGCTTTCTGGAGGCTTTTTAACGACTGAAACTTAAACATCAGGTCAGGATGCTTGTTCCAAGTCCTCTCCACAGTTACCTGGCTGTGCAGTGGTCTGGATCTGATCACAGTCTCTAATCAGGACTGGCAACTAAGCAAATTAAAATATAGCCACATAAGCAGTGGATGCTGATACATAGGTAAGGACCAGTGGCTCCGAGTCCAGCTGCTTTATGGCATTTTTCTGCTGTGTTGGTCACTGTGCATCCAGGAAGCTGCACATCTAGAGCATTTGCTGATGGTACATTACCAACAGCATGTACTGCTCAAAGTGGTCAATTCCTCCAAGGAAGCCACCATTAATATTTAATGATATAATAGCATCTAATGGAGATACTGGCACAAACTGAGCCTTTTGTTTAAGACTGAAGGAAAAAAATGGAACTTAAATACAAGTTTGCACAGCCAAAGGTTTCTAACTTGCGTTAAAAGTAACCTCTCAATGGGGGACAAAAGGTAAGATATTTTAGAATTCATTTCTATTTGTATTTTAAAGTCRTACTTAGGCATCACTGTGAAAGTTGCACATTAGCTTAATGCAAAATATGAATGCTCTTTCAAAAGTTACTGGCTTTTTTKACTTAAAGCAGTGAAAACATGGCTGAAAAATTATTCTGCTTCCCCAGTTTACATGTTATTTTTAATTCTGATCAGAAATATGCCTGCACATCGGGTCTAGCACATAAAGAGATCTTAAACTAGATTCAGGATGACGGATGATTGTTTCTTGTCTAAACTATCTAAAGCTACTTGATAAGTAATCTGAGTTCACATTCTGCCAGTTTGCATATTTTTAAAGAGATATTATCATAAAGAGTTCACATTTTGATTAAAAATGATTTAGTCTTTTAAAATAGTTTCGTAATTTCTCCTAAGCTCAAGCTAGCTCGAGCAAGAGTTACAGAAGCTCTTGCACTTTAAAAACAGCTATAGCTTCCCAGTTGTTCAGTGGTGAAGTTTTCTATTTATAGTCTTATTTTATCATAACCTAAAGATATTAACATAGAAATAAACTGCTTACCCAGATAGATGATGGAATCTACTTGGTAAAGTTCCTTTTCTAGCTGATTTTGTTCTGCATCTGTTCCTTGAATTTCTTTCTTCTAAAAAGATTCTGCTGTAGTTTGATCCCCTTCTGATCTGCTCATCTGGGAGCCAGTAGTAATGAGGTTGTATTTAGAGCCCACACGAGGACTAATGCACTAGGTGTGGTCAGGACCAATTATGATATGACATAGCGCCCTTGCTCTCCGTGCAGCACAGCAGTATGGAGTGTTCCAAAGAGCTCCCCTTCCCCAGTGCGCCTTTGTCAATAGTATTCTGTGATTTTGAGGCACTATGGCTTTCCTCCTGTTGTCACATCAAAACCTGCATTTATTTAAATGCCTTTATTTTGCTCTAACAAGCTTTGTGCATATTTCTTACACTTTTTTTTCCCCTACAATTCAGTTAACTGAGAGCTGAGCATATTCCTCCATTCTCTGAGAAAGGTGCTTCCATGGGCCGCTTGAGGAGGAGGAGGATGCTTGCCTGCAGCTGAGGCTCTCCCAAAATCAGCAGCAGGTTGGTTACAGGCTGGAACTATGTGCGTTTAGTCAGGACCTGTTATCAGAGGAGCGTGAGTAATAGGGACATTCTTCCTGCCACACCAGCTCCCTGTGGATCTTTACCGTTGCCCACCCAAAAACTAATCTCTGCCTTTTTTGGAGAGAGCAAAAGATGCAGTTCCTTTGTGGCAAGAATGTGGGGGTAGGGGAGACAAGGGATCTGTTTATTTTTAGYGAACTGCTTTCTGGCAGTGTCATATGTAAAGTAAAAGTGTTTTGAGGTGGAGGTCGATTAGGGTTTTCTTTTTCTTTTTTTCTTGTAAACTAGACAAATGCAGACAACCAAGAGAGGCAAGACTGTATGTACTGCAAATCAGATCTCCTTACCTACAAAGATAATATGATCTGGAAAATGGCCGCTTAATTAAATTACACTCTCTTGTTATCAAATTATTACCCGCATGGTCAGCAAGGCCTTAGACAGAAACAGAGCATAATCAAGCTGCTCAGGAAGCCTGTTAGGTAGTAATTGCTCCCCCAGAGAATCAATCAACGTCAGGATGGCCTTTATTTTATTGTTTTTGTTGTRTGGTTCCAGGAAGAGACTTGGTCTAGTTTGTGTATCTGTAGGATGCTTGATTGCTTGTGGTGCAGGCTACTGTCAGTGMAAAAACAATGCAGCAATTGCTGGGAAATTAAAGTTTACCAAGAATTCACAATAAACTATTCTCACAACAAGTTTAGAGTTTAGTATTGCTAGCACATTTGCTGGGCCAGGGGAAAAAGTAGGCAGGCTCTTGAACKGATTTCTTTTTTCTTTTATTCATCTGTGCTGTAGTTTTTATACAKCAGAAGTTTGGGTCACAAAATAGCCTAATCAGTGCTATTTTTTCATTCTGATTAGTTTAATTTTGAAGGTTCCCCCCTCCCCCCCCCAAAAAAAAAACCCAAACAAAAAAACCCCTGGAAATTGCAGTAGTACTAAGACCCTCAAGGCTAAACCAAGGTCATTTTGTGTAATGATAGACTGAAAGAACTGCACTGAATATCCTTATTTTTTTTTTTTTTGCACATATCAACTAATTTTTGTTCCAAAGCTACTTCAGCTTTTGCTTTAAACACTGCTAACTTTCATGCTTTCTCAGTGGAACTATATGAATAAAGCTTAGCTGGGCAAGCCACACTGGCTTCTTGCATAATTTGTATGGTCTGCTGGTCAAAGTTGCAGTATGTTAATTTAAATTCAGGTTAAGCTAACTGAAAAAAGATGACATCATGGCTTGTTATTTTTAAGAGAAGCCTGCAAACTTGCCTGCTTGCTATCCTCAAATGATTAAAAATATGTTTTGTTTGTTTGTTTTTTTTAATAGACAAGACATCCTGTAAAGATTTTTTTCGGTATAGTACATTAAATGGCAGAAGGGACTATAATTAATGTTGTTTTCCAAGTATGTGGGTTTGGAGGGGGAGGGGGAAGAAGAGATAAAAGATCCTTTAAAAATGATCACATAGGATTTTGTTTTCTTACAATAAGCAAACTAGAGTCAGATAAAGGGTTTCTCAGAAGTGACAGATCCAAAAGAACTCAATTCCCCCCTTCTTTTTATTTTAAGGGCCAAGTCTCACAGTTACAGATAACCTGGAAAAACAAATACTTGACAAATAAGTTTGAAAGAATCATGGACATATGCATTATGCAGTGCAACTAATTGCACAGATGTGTGCAAAGACAATGTTTTAATGTGTTTTTTTGTTGTTTTTCTTTTAGTTTCAACTATTTATAAACGGACAGGCAGGTGAGACAGAGTCATCAGTGGTTGCTTTGAAGGAGCACAGGTAAGTACAGTGACAGAGCAAAGGGTCTGAARTGGCAGAGGCTCTGCCAGGGGTCAGCAGCTCAGGCTTATGCAGCAGTCCCTGGTTTTGTGTGACCCATTTCCAGCACTTAGCAAGGTTGAGTCTTCTGCAGCTAGGAACTGCCTCATGTTGACTGGCTTAACACCAAGGGCCCAGCCAACATGCCCATGGAAAATTCCAGTTTATAATTTTGGGCTCTGCGACTGCTTATTACAAAAAAAAAAAAGATGAAAAAAATAAGAAGGAAAAGAAAAGTGTCTTTTAAACCTGGTGCTTCTGATGCTTTGCTGTTTCAATGAGCTTGCTGATTTTGGCCCGAGTCCCACCTGGGCAAGGCCCATGTGACTAACCAGGCTGTCAGCACACTGATGTAATTCATAGTCTGGAGTTGCTTTCCAGAGTCATGTGGCTATACCAGGGGCACTGGACAAACAGGCCACATCTTCCAACAGTTGAAGTAAGCAGCCAGTAAAAGGCTCAAAGATTTCCCTTGTTGTTTGAGTTGGTTTTATTTGCAGCTAGTGCAGTTGCCCTGTATGGGGACAGTTTAAGCAGATGCTGCATGGGACAGAGGAAACTTCTTACCAAATAGCGTGCAGGACAGTGGACTTTATTGTGCCCCGGAGGCAACTGACCATAACACACAGCTTGTTACAGCTGCAGTGCAGGCTAAGCAAGGTATAGGACTCTGGGTTCCTAATAGCCACCAAGTTTCTGAAGGGGAACTGAGGCCGTGCAGCAGGAACAGAAAGGTATGGAGCCATCTAGAACTGGCTCCAAAAGGAGCCTGTCAGCCTTTCTGTTTCACTTAATCTATACATAATGAAATTGTAAATTAAGTGCCATGTAATTGCTTGKTTTTTTGTGCTCAGAGTGTATCTGAACCTAAGCATTAAAAATGTTATGGCTTCCCCTTTTCAGCAGCTGTTTTTCCATTGCACAATCTTGCCAAGATCTTGAGCTGCTGTAGCCTGGCCCCTTTGGCTGGCTCCTCACATGAACATGCTGGAACTGGGGAAAGCAGAAGTTTGTCTTTCACAAGAAAGATGAGAGCAGAAGTGTGTCCCTGTCCCCCCCACTCCAGTGTGCAGAACCTTGGTGGGTAAGTGCTGACRGTAGAGTCTTTGTCTAGGGCTTTTCCTCCCTTCAACCAGCTGAGGCAGCAACTTTAATTTCTCCATTTCTGATAATATAAAGTCACTATTTTTCAGTTTACAATCATGGAGTTGTCATCCAAAAGGGCTATTCCCCACAACCTGCGAATGCTGTAGCCAAGCTTCAGAAATAGCGACATTAGCCATTAGCTTTCTAGCAACATAATAATGGTGCAAACATTGGAAGTGCTAGCAAAAAACATGAGAAATAAAGTTATAGTTTTAAATTTTCTTTAAAGTGATATGCTAATGTTGGAGGAAAGCAAGCACCTTCTGCCATATGTTTGTTGTTTGCCATTTTTATCGCTAATTGTGAGTCATGTACATTGCTACAAGCTCTCAACAAAAGTCTAAGAAGTCATAAAAAGAACATTGCAAAAATTACTGGCTCAGGTAACACATATACATTAGCAGGAATAAACCTAGAACAAAGAGTGCTTGTAGGTCTAAACACAGTACAGTAGTTCTGCACAGAGCCGAAGCAGGGCCTGGAAAGGAAACTGYTGTAGCTACCAGTAAATACAGAATGTGGAGAGAGCCCAGAGAAAAGGACATCAGCCCATTTTAGCGGGCTCCTGGTGACAGCCTTTCAAAGCACAGCTGCGTACAGATCTGACAGCAGCGKATCTCAGTGCACTGACAGAATTACCAGATGGGAGAGACTAGAAATATTGGTCAGGAGCAGAAGACATCCTGCCTCCTGAGCTTCTTAGGAAGGCAACAAAAAAAAAAGTAATCACATTACCAGATTTAAACTGGACTGCAAGGAAGAAAAAAAATGAAAACTGTCAAATGGAGGGACCATGCCCCCTCCCCTAGCACTTGGTTGCTTAGTCAGACCACAGGCAGTGACGTCTCTGTCTCCTRATGTTTATTATTTCATTGAAAGTGCATTTCAGCACTGCTCATCTGTAAGGAAGTTCCATACAGAGCAAGAACACCAAAGTGCAGAGAGGAATGTGGGTAACTGCATCAGGACCTGGCCTCGAGAGTCTCTCTTCCTTCTCTGATGCATAGACAGCCATGCCAGAAGACCAGAGCCCCACACGCCTGGATCACACGCAGCCTCTTAGTGTTAGTCTCTTGCCACAGACTCTAAAAAGGGGCAGGCTCAAGTTTTTCCATGAGGGATTTGACCCAGGTTGTTCCATTGATCAGTTTTGTGGTGGCAATCACGTATTCTGTGCCTCCATCTTCCATTTGAGACAGAAATCTCAGTGCTGCTATCTCTGCATATGTCACACCTCCCAGGAAGAACACCAGAGTGACTCGGTTCTCACCATGCTGACCTGTGTATTCAAAGAGATTTATAGGCTTTTAGTTTTACATTAACATTTCATATCCTTTGCCTGTCAAGTCAAACTCAAAATGATCTRAAATACAGATAGCAGCTGAAGTAAATGAGAAACCTACTGACCAGAGCACCAGCCTGGGGCCCAGATATGCAGGCTGTATTCCCAGCTCTYTAGCTTCTTTCCAGGCTGTGCACCTGTCTGCTCAGGTTTAGTACTATGAGAGTAATGCTGGCCTCCTTTGTAATGTTATTTATGCAAATCTGAGCATAAGGTTAACGATTATTTCAGTGCTCCGAAGTTAAACTTATCTACAGATCTGTATTACTGCATTATATTATATCTGTATTATATTTTAAATACATGCAGTACTGTTCATCGGTAGGCTCAGTGACTGGCAGTTTTAAATCAGACAGCTATCTGTCAAGAACAGGCTAGGCAGATCTAATATAGTGGTGGGACAAGCAGATGAGKTAGATGTCCAGGCTCACCCAGCCCTAATGCCTTTTTGCCTCATCCCAGCCTAAAACAGATTTATGTATCTCATAAACAACAAAACTTACGCTTTTTCTGAAGGCCAGTAGGCAACTGCTGCCTCTCCTCAAAATGAGGACCTGGCAGCATCTTTAGAACCTCTTCTATGCTTCGCCACCCTGGGCGAGCCAGGAGCTGTGCCAGGCGCACGCTCAGTGGAGCGTAGCCACTGTACACGTAGGAGATATCGTTGGGATTCTGTGAGAGACACACAAAATGCAAGAAGCAGGTGAGTGCTACTTCATGCTGGAAAGYAAAATCAAACACAAGTACAGCAGTTTTCCTGATGCACCTAATCGTGTGGTGTTTCACTGCACAAACTGACTGGAAGCTCAGACGTATGTTTACCTGCTCATTAACATCATCCATCCATAAGCGCAGGGTTTTCCTGATTGTTGGGTAGTTATTCCTACCACTTGTCTGTGATTTCAAGAGTCCAGCCTTTTCCAAGTTGTTTAAGGTCAATATATGCTCATAGCCATAAGTCTGCAGCATGAAAGACTTGCCATTAATACTACGCCCTGTTATTCAACAATAAACATTACACTGTTGTACAAAATCCTACTCCTCAACCTCACAGTACAAAGTAGCAAAATTCAGTAACACTAGAAAACATTTTCAAGCATTATGCCAGAAAAACAGACATCATAAAAATGTAACTTTCAGATAAAAAATTAAGCTGAAAAGTTATAGCCCAACCTGGAGAATCTCTTTTTTATAGTGGTCCAGAACCTTCTGCTTCAGACCACTGTTACATACAGATTGCAAGCAAACAAGACGCAAGATCTTAATTAAGGGATGTTTTTGAGCAATGCAGTCTTCAATATAATTGTTAACCTATGGGGGAAAAAATACATAAGCTGTTGTTAGGCAACACTTTATTATAAAGTCCCTAGCAGACCTGGAAAGAAAGATCTATTTTTAACCTAGTTTTATTATGGAAAAAAAAGAAAAAAGAAAAAGAAAAAAAGCTGCATGAAAGGGAGTGCAGCTGCTCTCCAGACAGCTTAAGAGCATCTTTTAAATAGTGATATAGCGGTGGCTCCACCGGTCTGTTGATTCTACAATCAAGTGATTCAAGAATGGTCTTGAACCATGGTCAGTGTGCCCCCAAAGCACACGGCGTCATGGAACAGGTCAGAGCAGGAGCCTCCCCTCACCACAAAAAATATTTTGAAAAGAAAAAAAGCATGAATCACAAGATGTCAATATCTACTTACCTTGTCTGTGTCTATTCCAGACATGAACTCTTGTTCCACTGTTAAATTATCAAAGAAATCTTCTGATGCTTGAGGGAAAAGAATGCAAATCAATACATTAGCGACTGACAGCTTGTTTTCTACATTTAACATTTTCAGCAGAGCTGCATCAGTGGGAACAAACCCAGTCTTTGGCAAGTTGAATGATACAGATCAGATGGCGTTGCACCTAGATACACTCACATCACACTATTCAGCGAATACTCACTGGTGATGTCTTTGATGAGCTCTGCAATCGAGGTGTGGTTCGCCAGAGAGCTCCTTGCTGCCTGCATGTGCGGCAACTGCGAGACAAACTGCTTAATCTCTCCAACGGTTTTAGCGTGGTGTCTTTCCTAAAGAAATTCATCGCTAGATTAGCTCCTCTTCAGTGTATTTAGCCACACACCAGCTAGATCATCTCATCATGCACAGGTTCTTTACTCACTGCTTAAACTACAGGAAGGTAAAATATGTGAACAGCAGAATACAATACTGTATTTTTGCAACAACACTGTTAGCGATTGACCTTTCAGACAAAATAATGTAAGTGTTCATAAAAATCACAGCATTACCTGTAACTTCACTTTGAAATTAGCGGAGCTAGTGCAGAGTACAACATGAATGAGGATCTCAGCATTACGTTGTTTCCTCCATTATACGAGAGTTGCCAAACACTCTTCTCCACCTTCACCTGACCTCACCCGCCAATACCTGTTCCTCAGTTTCCCAACCAGCAAAACTCTACCTTTTCTTAATGCAAAGATGAATTTCTTTGCTACCTGCCAATAAATGTGGAGCTTTAGAAAAATGCAATGAGAAAAGGGACATGCTTCTCCTCAAAGCAGTATCTGATGGGGCTGTGGAATAGCAGGGTTTGTATCTCTCAAGATGAGTTTGCCRTTCACTGCATGTGGTTGTAACTCTGTCCCAGGTTTTGAGCAAGTGTCCGACGAAGCACAGTGCAGCCTTCAGCTCTTAGTCTCTATTTCATTTAGGCTACTTGGCTCTTGCTGCAACTTGGAATAAAAATAATAATTTGACTCATGTGTGAAAGACTGGAATGGGCAAGTGCAGACAGGCAAGTGATAATAACAAAGCCTGCAATTTAAGAAGTCCTCTGCTATGAAAATGCTGCTGTTTCATTATCACCTATTACCTCTGACAATTTCTTAAATTTCTTTTCTTAACAACCAATATGAATAATCCATCTGTAAAACCTTCAATGCTAATATAGCAATAATACCTATTTGCTAGGGGATAAACCTCAGCATACACCATTTAAGGGACCACTACCTCATCTTAAATGTGGTAGAAGTGAGGGTGCAAAGGAAAAAAAAACCAACCAATACAAGTTGTTTTGAGAATCACTAGGTACTCTGAAACCACAGATGTGTCATCTCTGTCTCTTAACAAATCAATAACATCAATATGATGTTTCCAAACAGCCCCACAAACGTGCCCCACAGCATTCTCCAGAGTGTCTAAGGTAACATTACAGCATCTGTTTAGAGGACAAGCCTCCTGCAGGACAGTGAGGCCCTTCACATTCCCAGTGTTTCTCATGTCAGCCAAAATATGAGTACATATTCTGAGCTTTATTTCTTAAAGCTTTCTCTCTCTCCACCCTCAGGGAATACAGAGGGAGAAGCAACAAGYTAGTTTTTAGGTAACAAGAGCAATAAAGAGAAATGGACCAGTATGCTAAAATTAACTCTTGGCCTCCTGCAGAAGTAAACAGCACCTAACTATTCTGCAGACCAAAGAAAGCAGTTCTCATTTAGGGAACTGTGGGCTCAAACAGCAGAAATGCAGTTCAGGCTAATTTTGAGGACAGCAAAAGCCCCAGAACAGAGGCCTAGGGAGAGCAGGTGATCTGCATTACATTTCTTRAGACAACTGACCAGCACCTACTCAAAACAGCTGAAGCGGAGCTGACCTCACACCAGGACAGGGGAACAGACAAGAGRGACTTCTGAGTTTGTTTTCTCTATCTGGGGGATTATTCCACAGCAGCAGCTCGAGCTGCCAACAGCAGCCCCACTGACCCCAAACCATATCTGTACCTGGTGGCAGGGTGCCCAAGGGATGCATGGTCAGACACAGGTCTCACCTCAAAGGCTGCTGAGATGATCTTGGCTTTCTTGCTCAGCACTGACCCCACAGCATTGAAGTTCTTGTCACGGATTTCTGCATACAGCTCTTCAGCAGAATTCAGCTGGAGCTTCTTGGGTTCTGTGGGCAGATCTTTGCCACCATCACCCTGCTTCTTCGGGGCAAACTTCTCAGGAGGGAGTTTCACATAAGCTATCAAATGCAAAGAAATAACTTGTGTAAGAACTGGAATTTCACCATGAGACATTAAGAAAAGCAGAGTAGGAAACTTGTCCCCTGATCCACACAGTTCTGAGCAGCAAAGCCAAAATTAACGCCCTAATAACAACAACAACTTTGTGTGTGGGAATGAAGGACAGTCTGCTGCACTCACACAGGAACCCACAGCCCCAGACACACCCCTACCAGAAGCAGGTACACAAGTACTGGAATCCAAGCACTCATCATCCTGTTTCCAAAGAGGCAGCCTTCCATCAGTCATCAGTACAGCAGCGGGGATGAAAAGCCCCCAGTGCCCCTCTGGAGTTCTTCTACCCTCCCAAAGGGGGAGAACCCTGAACAGTGTTTCACAAACTCCCTCCGTCAGTGTGGCACAACCTGAACARTCCAGGCTGCAGGGTGAACACACACAGTAACATTTCTGCTCCCACACTATGTGTTCKGTGTCACCATGTCTGCACCCAGTTGACAACCAAAATAATCATTCAGTGACTTGCACTCAACTCGTGTTCCTGAGCAAAAACTGGAGCAAAGCTCATCATGACAAGCTCTAGCTCYGGATTGCTAAATCACACTTGTTTCAAGCGCGTTTCTTCCAGGAGAGCAAGAAACCCAGTCTGCCTCAGCACACCAGAGACCTCTCCCCTTGGACCCGCAGGACTCACTGTTCTGAATTCCATAGATTTCATCAATCAGCCCTTCRTACGTCAGCTGCGTAGCTAAAGGCGTCAACAGATCAACATTGCGGTCCAGCAACAAGAGGGTGTCAAAGACGGGAAATATCGAGTTCTGGCTTCCGGGGAACTCACGCTTCATCCTGATCATCATATTAGCCACGTGCTGAAAATAAACCACATTGGTCTGGTTACRGTGCAGGCCACAGCAGAGAGATTTCCAGGCACTACAAGCAGCTACTCCTGCAAGAATGGGGATGTGGTCCTGTGTAAAGGAAGCAAAGGGCAAGAGGTACAAACTGACTGTCAGGTGGGGAGCAGGACAGCAGGCACAAGCCAAGGCCTCCTCTGCTGCCTCACCACAACAGCAACAACTGTGGCCAAGGCACTGGGTTCCTCTCAAGCCACTTACTAATGACAAAAGGCAGCAGTAAAACTGTAGGTTGATCATGGAGAAGAAAAGAGGACGAGTGATTTATATGGAGAATGAAAAAGTTATGGCACAAGCAGCAGGTTGCACATCTCAGCCCTTCTGATGCCAGCAGAGAGACTTAAGTGTTAAACGCCACAGAAACACAAGTTGCTGAAAGCATATTGGTGCAACTAGGAGAAAAATATACGAAAAGAGACAAATCTCGTGCCTGACAGTGAAATTTATGGAACAGTAAAGATTGTTTCAGGCAGAGATGGCAAAGATGTGCTGGATGTGATTCTGAAATCTCAGCAGGGTCAGGAATTTGATCCAAAACCCTCCCAGGTGTCAGTGAAAGGTGCATTTCCCATGGCACTTCCGAAGAACAAGACCAAGCAGCAGCATTTGCCTTACCCGGGCACACTCCCCCTTCCCAAAGATCTGAGGGATGGTTCCATAGAGAGCCTGCAGTGTCATCAGCCCCTTCGCCGCATGGTACAGACTTGTCTGGTCACTCTCCAAGTAACACTCCTAAACAACGAGAGGGATTCCCAGTGGAATCAGTCTGACAGAGATGCCTTCATAGCCAAACGTGGACCATGGCAACAGATCAGGAGAGACATAAGCTAGGAAAAAAAATAAACAAACTAYGGCCATTGGCAAATATGCACCTTAACTGCAGGGACCGTTTGTGAATTAACCATTTAATGAAACTATTGCAATACTTTGTGTCCACGCACACCGCTCCCAGCTTGCTGGAGGGGGCAATGACTGCAGAGAGCACACGGCTGGGCAGTCTGAGAGCACGGCAGCACATGACAGTGACCGGTAAGCAGCAACGAGCCAGCACACGTCCTCCTGGCCTGAATCAGTAAGCTTGAGCCGGCCCAAGAAGGTCTTGTACATGTCTCTGTCCCGACGTGAAACGTCCTGAGGACACAGGGTACATCCTTGGTCTGGGACAGTTGCTAATTCTCAGCACAGCTCGGCACAAAACAGCAGTCCTGGCACATGACCCCTGTGCAGGGTGCTGACTGAAGTGACACCAGCCCTTTGCAACAAATACTGTAACTGTTATGGATGTTCAATTTGTGAAAATAACACCAAAATTTACAGTTAAGGCCCAGCTTGCTGACTGCTTCTTCCCCCAGTGTTTACTCAGGAAACGAACGTAGAAATTGTGACTCACGTAGGACYGAACCGCCCCTCTGCACCGCTCTTCACCGCGTGAACGACTGGAAAACACGCCGGACACCCGGACACAGCCCTGGAGCCGAGAGAGGCGCTTACCTTGAAGGCGCTCTCGGCCTCCATGGAGAGCAGGTCTCCGTCGAAGGGAATGAGGTCGAGGCTGTACTGCTCGCGGTGGATGAAGGAGCCCAGCACGCCCTGCTCCTTGAGCCACTGCTCGCAGAGCAGGCTGCGCCGCGGCACGAACAGGATGTGGAAGTCCCTCTGCGGCGCCCGGCCTCGGTCCTCCCTGCGGGCGAGGCGGTGGGGAGCGGGGCACGGCGCGGCCCCGCGCGCCGCAGCAGCGGCCCCTTGCCCGCTACCTCAGCACGTTGTCCGTGATGATGTCCATGAGCTCCAGCCTGGGCCGCACGAAGAAGATGACGTTCTTGACGTCGGCCTGGGGCAGGCGGCCCGGCTTGAGCGTGAACATCTTCTCCACCTCATGCTCCTAGGGGAGGCCGCCGCCGTCACCGCCCGCGGGCTCCCGGCGCCGTCCCCGCGCGCGGCCGCGGCGCTCACCTTGAGCAGCGAGTACTGCGCGATGAGGCCGAAGGGCCCCGTCAGGTACTCGTCCCACACGATGGCCTGCGGGGGCAGCGCGCGCGGTGAGGCGGCGCGGCGGGCCGCGGGGCTCCCCCACCGCCGCCGCGCTCACCTTGGAGCCCGCGCACTTGTCGAGGAACTCGCGCAGCTCCCGCCGCCCGGCCTCGCGCAGCGCCGTCAGGTTCACGCGCCCCGAGCTCAGGTGCGCCGCCATGGCCGCCCCGGCCGGCCCGCCCCGCCCCGGCGCGGCCCTGGCGCCGCCCCGCCCCGGCGCCGCCCCGCAGCGCCCCCGCGCGGCGCGGAGGCCCCGCCGCAGGCACCACCCGCACTCGTGCGCTTATTTTCCAAAATATATTTTTAATAGAGATCCGTCTGTACACGTCACACGCACGCCTCGGGAGGGGGGCCGCGCACGGAGCCGGGCGCAGGAGGAGGAGGAGGAACTTCCCAAACACTTCCAGTGTGAAAAGGAAAAAACAAAACAAAAAAAAAAGCATAAAAATCTACATGTACAAATGCAGCCTTAATGGTTTAGTGCAAATATGAAAATTAACAGCATAACTCTTAAGGTATTTAAATAAGCTTTAACATAACTGCACTCTTCTCCTATACATGTTTTCCCATCAAGAGATGCAAAGGGAGGGGGACACATCATGTTAGAGATTGTACAAACCCAGCAGCTGGGAAGAAACAGCATAAAATCATTTGTTAAATCAGTTATTTATATTTCACTTAAGTTTAATAACGGGGAATAAGGTATTTAGTAGTGGAAGAGCAAAATATTTATCAACTTATTGATTCTGGAGTCAACGGGCAGGGAGAACAGGAGCGAGAGGGGTCAGGAACCGCTGCCCCTGTCTGTGCCCGGGGCCCCCCCGAATGCTGGTGGCACGAATCACCCGGGGCGCCCGCACAGAGAGTCCCTTCTCCGGGCCTGAGCCGCCTCAGAAGGTCTCGTCATCGTTGCAGTTGGTCGTCCAGTGCCCGAAGACCTCGCAGATGTCGCAGTAGGGGCGCTCCTCCTTCCTGCTGCCGTGGTGGATGGAATGGGGGGGCTCGTCGGACACCTGCGCCTGCGTCGGACAGTCCTCGGTGTCGTGAAGATCAAAGCAGTCGCAGATATCGCAGAAGAGACGAGGCTTCTTCTTGGACTGGCTTTCTTCCTCGCTGCAGGTCAGGAGCGGTACAAGTCAGGCAGGGTAATTCTCAGGAGGGGAGGAAGACCCCGTGCCCCCTCCTCACATAATTATGGAAAGCAAGAAACCCCCACCGTGGTCAACACCGCCACCAAGAAGTGACAAACAGGCTTCTGAAAAACCCTCGGACCCCTCCTGCACCACCCCAGATTCCTCTATGCTGTAACACTTGGTGAACAGATCAGCTCTTCTTGTGTAAATATACCCACAACTATAAATATTATTRAAACCAAGAGTAAACAGGCAAAAGTGTTTTTTATAGAAGAGACCTGAAGTTAGAATAGTTCAGCTCGGCTGGAGTTGTTTCTCCCCGAGCTGGATCCCCACATTAAGAACAGCACATTAAGAACAAAGACTCCTCCTGGGTCTGGGAAGGGACCACCGAGAGCAAACATGGGAAGAAACAGCAGCGTTCGGCAAGAACCACGGCAGCTTTTTCACCACCAGGTTCCCAGTAGTAACAGACCTAACAGGAGGCTGAATCCAATCGCCCTAAATTCACAAGAAAGTTACATTTGTCCTTCAACTGCAGCTGACAGAACTGACTGCAAGCAACAGCTTCTGAAGCACAAACCAAAGTATTTAGGATTGATACCTGTCATAATTGATCAGCTCCTCCTCGTTGCCATTGAGGGCCGCTTCACACATAGTCTGCACCTTCAGCTTCAGCTCTTCATTCTTCCTTTGCAGATCTACAATCACTGAATTGAGGAAGTCAATCTACGACAGCCAAGGACAAGGAGAGTCAGCAGCTTTCGGACTGCGCTTCCAGGGGAAAGCAGCAAAGACCCGTGCATCTCTACACCACTTCTGACCCTCGGAGCAGTGTCACGGAGAGGATGGGGGAGACGGAGAGAACGGGGGACAGGGACAGTGAACAGTTTCCCAGAGAACTTTTGGGACCCTCCATACAATTTCTGTCCGGGGAACTGACCACTTCCACCCAATGGCCAACGTGCCTGACAGGCGTCTATGGGGCTCCATCCACCACCAATGGATTAATTTATTTTTTTTTAAATATATGCTGTGTTATAAACAGGAACAAGCTGTAAAATCCAGAACAGCATCTGGGTTCCTTTGGACCTGCAGTCCTGGCGGCTCCACCAGGGGTGACACGGGTCACCTGGACCTCCCCTGCAGGGGGACATTACAGCACCCACATTCTCTCCAAACACGTCTCCCAAAGCAGGCTGGAGCCACAGACAGCCAGAGCTCAGCYGGGCAGCTCTGCACAAGCCTCGCACACCCTGTCCCAAGGCTGAGCGCGGTCGAGGAATGCACAGACAAACAGGGAAAATTAAAATAAAAGAAGCCGAGAAGCAGAACAAACCATGTGCTGATTGGAAGAAAGCGTTGCCAGCAGCGGATGAACACGAGGGATGCAAGGAGGAGGGGGAAAACAAAAAAGGAAGAAGACAAGAAGGTGGTTAGTATGGTACTGCTACTGACGGCTATAGGAAGCGCGTGGTCACCCGAGTAACCGACATCAATGATCCAACAGAACTTGTTCACAAACAGCCTTGCTCCCCGGGCACTTGCTGCCACAGCCAGCCTGCTGCTCAGCAGCACCCCATGTTCTTCATGACATTCACACTCTCTCATAAACGTTTCTCCTGAACACGTTATCACATATACTCAAAGCAAACTCCTTACCCGCTGCTGCCAGCTCTAATTCCGAGCAAGACACGCCGTTAAAACCCAGCGAAGACGAACGGTTTCAACCACAGCACCTTAGAACTGGCAGCAGCCCCTGGAGGGCCCTTCCCCGCGTTCCGGCGCTGCCTCGTCCCTGCGGAGCCTCCACAGAGAGCAGACCCGGGGAGGCCGCGGGCGGGCGCTGGCTGCGACCCAGGGCTGGCTCCAAACCCGCCACTGCCACCCACATTCCTGCCGGCTGCTGGGTGCCCCCGGCCCAGCTCGGCCCCCAACCCTCCCAACCTGCAGCGTCTCCTCACATTGAGTTGATGTTTCCCCTCAGAAACAGGAGGGGAAACAAAAGCAGCCCGTTAGAATTCCGACTTACAAATTCTTTAAAAATAATATTTCCCTCTGCTTGCTAAGGACACTTGTGGTTTTAATACGCTGATGTTTCAGACCAAATACCTGGCTCTCCTTTGCACTTTCATCTTGAAGGAGATTAGTGGCAGTGTCACCTGAAAAAAAAAAAAAAAAAAAAGGAAAAAAAACCCATATAAATAGTCAGTAACCCAAATTCTGAAGTTTGCAACACCTTAGTCACAGACAGAAATGGTGTGAGCTATTTGGAATTTTGTTTTGACCACTGCATTACAGAAGCTTATTCAGTGTTGCACATTATTTATTTAAAAACAATAATACATGTATTGCTGTACTTCACAAATGTGCAAGAAAACTCTCCTTTATGTCACCAAGAGGAGACCGTAGAGGCGCAGAGCTCACGTGTAGGGAAAGCAGGCTCAGTGTGAGGAAAGAATCAGTGTCTAAAACGCTGGATTCCCAGCCCTGTGGTCAGGGAGGTGATTTTGCTGCGGTGCCTGCAAGTGCCTTTGCTACTATGAGAGCACACAAACTGCTCTGAGGAAGCCTCTTAAGGTCTCCATCAGGGAAGGGAAAATATTCTGGGCGGGTTTATGGATGTTTCACTCCAGCTCGGATTGCCCTCGCCAACAGGTTAAACGAGGAGAGCTGGGAAGGTCTGCGGCTTTCCTGTTTTACAGCCACTCAGATTCCCTGCACTCAGATCTTGCATGGGATCCRCACTGGGACAGCTGCTATTTATCAGGAAGCTGCATTAGTTGCGCTTCCATTTACGTGTTTGGGTAACAGCTAGCACCAAAGGTGTGAAAATACTCCACAAGGTTAAAGCTGACAGCACAGAGAGGGCAARCAGCACGCTCTTACCCCCGGAGCTAGTCACAGTCAGAGGCTGTTTCTTGTTTTCCTTGAGTTTTTGCTCCAAGTTCTTCACCTTTTCCTCAAGCTTCAACTTATCAGACTCCAGTGAYTTCACTACTGCCTGCAAGGTTTTTGCAGAAGCATTTTCTCCACGGAGCACTGTGATCTGCAAGAGTMATTTGTGAATATTGAGGCCTGTCCAAAGTGAAGTCAAAACCCCAGGGGACCCTTCCTGGTAGCAAGGGCCAAATAGTCACCCTAAACCTGAATCAGACACARGTATCTTCTTCAGGTCCATCTCAAAGGTTTAACTAGCCTCAAATAAAAAGGATTAACCAACTCTTCAGTAGCACTTGCACCAAACCAGACACATCCCCTTTTTTAACCCCAAGAAACAAAATCTAGGCCAACACCTACGTGAAGATTTAAAACATCAGCTTTAGGCGCCAAGTTTAGAATCATCCTAAAACAACAGGCGCCCAAAGGCAAACCCCCAGCAGCCTGAGTGCTGCCTTTCCGACCCGCACCTCATTTCGGAGTTTTTCCAGCTCTTCATCCTTCTGTGTGATCAAGGCACTAGTAACACTGATGGATTTTTGTAAAGATGCTCTCTCTTCATCAATTTCTTTTTGTAACGTTGATTCTCTAAAAGAGAATCAAATACAGTCAGAAGTCACGTAAAGAAAGGTTTGTTATTGTTGCATAAGGAAATTTAACTTTAATTTTCAGATATTAAACTACTGTAAAAAGTGTTTCTTAAAAGCAAAATTAAATTCTGTATGTGACTAGGATTTTATATATATATGTAAACATTTCATGTTTTACAACTGTGGAAACAAAGCAAAAAGTTTACCTACGTAGCACATGCCAGAATCTGCATATCATGGTATCCATTTGAATTTAAACAAACAAGTTAACAGACTGGGGAGATAGAGGACACACAAACACTTCTCACTGACTTCAGAGTTTTGTTACTTCCTGAAAATTATTAACAAGCAACAAAACATACATGCAAAGCTCATTGTACAGGTTGTCATGCAAAGCATTGATGATGCTGGGAGTATCAGCTGGTCCTCACTAATGCCAGTAACATCGCGACTGCTGCAGATGTTACTCGGAGAACTTCTGGGCCATCAACAGCTACTGCTTCAGCAGAAACTACTTGGAATTTGTTTTACTTCAAAATGAAAAGGCAGCTTTAAAAAGAAACCCTCCAAACCACACGGAAACTCCCCCTGGGGACAACCAACTCTGTCTGTTTTCCCAACTCTTCCAGCTGATCCCATAAGAGCCGTGAGCTCCKCCTGGAGTGGGGCTGCGGGAGGCCCTAGAGCAGCCGAGCTCCCACAGGGCCGGCACCAGGAAAGCTTCGGCTCCCTCTTGCCCCACGGACCCCGCGGGGACGGCCCCGGCGCCAGCAGGAAAGTGGGGCCGGGATGGGGCCGTTCCAGCCACCCGGATGCCGCCTGGCTACGGCCTCCTCACACTAGTGCTGGAGTCCTCCCTACAGGTCACAAGGGACACGTGTGTCCCCGGGCAGCAGGGCTATTCCTGCACAGGTTCCTTACGAGCTGRAAGGTGTCTGGGTCTTGAATTGTTGATTTTTTGTGGTGGCTTTTTCCCCCCCCCCCTTCATTTATTGCTACTGCAAATGCTGCTTATCTAGAGTGTAATTAAGCTACTGAAAACGAAGCCTGGTCTTTATGCAGTTTTATGCATCTCAGTCCAGACACTYGGGCTTGCTGCCCCACCAGTTTGCTGCGCTTTGAGGGGCTGCTGCTGAACTCCCCTAGCAGGAGGGACGTCCAGGACAGATCACAAAGTGGGAAGTCGCCAGAACCTGCGCGACAACTGGCTTGGATAGCGGCTCAGCTTCGATCCCCAGGGCTGTCCAAGGGTTGAGCCCGTGTCCGTGTGCGGCAGCGCACAGCGGGTCGGATTGCTGGGAGGCCCAAGCGGAAGGGTTGTCCTAACCGCGGTATCCGGAGTTAGTGAGAGCCACGATAGCCAGCGCATGGAGCACAACCACCTCAGCGACTGCAGATAAACCAGCAGCCCAACAGCGAGAGCACGTCAACGTAATTCTTTCATTGTTACGATTGCACTCAGGAATGGAAGCGGCAAGTGGAGAATCTGGGGTTTAGGAAGGCCAGTGCGGCCACCACGCAAGAATCCAAAGGTTGGTTTGGTTTTGGTATGTGTTTACAATGAGAGAATTAATGCAAACAGAAGCACAACGAACTGCGGACTGCACAATCTTGCCTTCAAATACAAGCTTATACTCCTGTTAACAAAAAGGGCAACAACGTTTAGTCAACCTCCTCAGCGCTCTTTGCCAAGCCCGACTCCACAGAGCACCACGACACGAGAGCAACCCGCGTTTTCTTCACGTCACGGCCTGACCCACACGTTTTAAAGGCTCTGCTAAACCGGGTCGGGAGCTCAGAGCAGCGCAGGAGAAAACAAGTGCGGGAGGAACCGTCCCGCCAGCTATGGGAGCAGGGGAAGCTGCTGCTGCCGCCGAGCGCGGCCGCCTCTCCAGGCGCGGAGCTGCAGCTCCCCCGCGTGCTCTGACCACGGGGAACGCCAAAGCACCTCCTGAGGCTGCTGCTTCCTTGGTTTTGCTCTGCTCTTCACGCAGCTGCAGAGGGGCGGGCGCTCGGCTCGTGCTCAGGACGTTGGTACTGAGCCCCTGCTTCCACTCTCTGGTCAGATCGTCATCTTAGAGGTCAAGACCAGGCACGGGTTTTTGCACAGAAATTGCTAGATTGGCATTTATTGGCTTTGGCCAAAAGGAGGCACAAGCATTTAGGTGGTTCAAAAGGRCAAAATAGTTTGAGCGTGTATAGGTATATATTTATAAATGCTATAGGAGTCTAGAATACGGTAACACAAGGAGAGAGAAACAAGAAAGGGGAGAGAAAACAAAAGGCGAGGGGAAGGTCCCTGCTCTGTAGCATCGTTTTGCTTTATAGATTTATTTCTTTATAGATTTATTTCTTTATAGATTCTTTACAGAAACGAGACTCCAAACTGTGTTTCGAGAGCCCCAAGGCGGGTCTGGGTCACCAACGCGCCCAGGCGAGCCCGGGCGCAGCCACCTCCGCGGCAGCAGCAGCTCCTGCCCCACRGCGGCAGGACACGGGGCAGCGCGAGCCCAAGGGGACACGGCCACATACTGAGTATTGCACAAAAAAACTCGTGGAGAACTATCGGGTTATTCGAGAGGGAAAAAGGAAACTGGGAACGTGAGCTTAAAGCATTCCCCTGCCTACCCATGCCTGACACAGGGGCCCACGCGAAAGGATTCTAAACAAAAAGCAAATACAAGAACCCACACTGCTSTATCATTTCACATTCCATTTCAAGATTCTACTTTCATGAGGAGGTTAAACCATACTTTGAAAAGTGCACGTAAGTCATAGACAAGAGTGCTTACTTTTAATCCTTTATAGTATTACCCAGATTCTTCCCTTACCACAAAAATAAGAAATTCTAAGAATGAAGCAAATACCTTAAAGTGTTACTGGGCAAGCTTTAAAAATGCAAGATAACAAGAACCACATGTTAGAAACGTGGAAGAAAAATGCAAAATACTGTAAGGAAGAATTGAATTTGCACCAAGGCCTTTCTTGTCTTAGTAAAAAAATATAGATTATATTTTTTTATATATATATAATATATATACTGCTGAATATTTTACAAAACAAAAGCAAGACACCGAGGGACAAAGGCAGCCAAAATATGTACAACAACTTCACTGAAATAAAAGAAAAAACTATTTATTGTAACGTGGATAGACTTTCTTGAGTCTTACCATTAAAGACACACAGATATAGCAAAGGAAGCAAGGGCAGGAAAGGGAAGAGAGAGGAATGAGATGAGTATCGATAAGTAGCGCAAGCTCAAAGACAGTAAGACAGTTAGCAACCCACAATGAATCTAATGAGCTGAAGTAACACAGAATCCCCTTAGATTCCCATACAGTAAACACTCATCATTCCTAGCGGGATTATTTCTTAGCCAAAGTCTGCAGAAATAGAAGAGGACAATTTTTGCAGTGGACCGAAATGGGAAAACTGCTGCTTGAGATTTGACCTAATTGACAAAAAGGTGCCTGTTGCCTTGGAAGCCTGAGACACTGCAACCACGGGGGCACCACTCACGCTGGGGAGGGCCTGGACTCGCACTTGGTTCATTTGTCCAGCCCTTCATTCAGCGAAACGCTCTCGTTAGCGGCGCCGGCACGCCCAACCTGCCTATTTAGACACCTGGGGGCCGCGGCAGGGAAGCCGCCTGTTCCCGCTCCTTGTCCTAGCCCCTCTCTATTGGAGTTYATCCAACACGGCCGAGGAACATCTCGTTCGCCCAGCGCCAGCAAACRGGGGCAGCTCAGTGTAGCCGACTGGGGACGAGCAGAGGCAAACGCCCCTGGGGACCCACGCAGGGACCCGAGGACCTGCTTCAACAGCAGCACGGTTCTCTAGGTTCATTCCAGGCAGCTCACACAGGGCAAAGACAAACACGGAATTAACAAGGGGGTTCSTTCAGTGCAGGTATGAAAACCCAAACTCGGGAGAAGGGAAAGCAGAGCCACGGACCTGGCTTTTTATAGCTTACTGCAGAACCTGCATTTAAAATATGTACCAGGAAACACAACTGCTAGCAACTAATGAGGCGGTCTTGAGACCCCATTCCCTCCACCCTTCCCTTATGGTAAAAGTTACTGCCAGGAGTTATGCTACTTAAAATAACATGCTTAAAAATGTTCTAAATGGCTGAGTTAAATAATGGCTATAAACAGCTGCAAAGCTGTCAGCAGCACGACCATCAACCCCCTCTTCCCTCTCTCCCTCCAYTTCAGCTATTCTGGAGACAATCCTAGGTGTAAACCCATGTGCACAAGGGCCTGCAGAAGTGAGATATCTGGTAATGTGACCCACCTCCAAATATCAGATTATTAAGGAATAAAGTACGGAATAGCTAAGGATGTGCAAGGTGCCACTCACTGTTCTCTGCCCTACTGTTACTGACACAGGAAATTATAAACAGGGATCTGTTTCTTTGTTTCTTTTATAAAAAACTTGGCATCATGAGGCRCTGCATCTTTTTCTTAATAATCTATATGAATTCTTTCATTTTTTCTAAGCGTTTAGCCAATTAGCTTTCCCTACACRCAGCAGGAAGACAGCACATTTTGTAATTGGGCCTGTTTTTTAGTGGTGGGTTTTACAAAGGGATGCCCCAGTCACCCAGGACAAGTCTCCTGGTATTTAAAACAGTGCTGAATGAACTGCAATAACTGCTGCTACACGGGCATCTCAAAACTATAAACACAACAAGTTCAAGGCTGAACAACTCCAGGTGGGACAGCAGAGAATTCTAATAACAAGCCTTAGCACCACTAAAAGATCCCATTATCCCGTGGGATAATCTTGGCTGGGGAGGGTCCGCATATTTCTCTGATCGATGGGCAACCCAATACCCCAGAGCAGAGCAAACCAAACACTAAGTTGGCTACTGGAAACGAAGAGGAACGAGCATAATGCAGAAGTGCCCAACGARTAAGAGGAAAGGGTTAATACTGCTCCTTACTCTCTTCTTCCATTAATACAGATACATTTTCATCTCACTTTTAGTAAAGCAAGTGAAATAATACCATCTATAAATCAATCTGTGCAACAATCTCAGGACTTTTATATTCAAAAGAACTGCTCTTTTTCAGTACCATTTTCATATTACGTTTTCTCATGTTTTTTGTAGGAGCATGAAGAACTTACCTCTTTTTCATCTCTAATAACTGGTTATTGAGTACGGATCTTTCCTCTTCCAGCTAAAATGCAAGTACGAAAAGAGAGCACAGAGTGAATACATTAAGAATTGTTGKCTAAGTTTAATGTATCACAGCACTATCATCAAAAAACAACCTTGGAAGATGCTATGGCGCCTAAAATTCTACTGCCCGTTTTATCCYGAAACAACACAAACTGGGACCAACAGACTCCAACACAAGTTGGGAGTCGATTTAAGGAAGAAAAGGAGAAGGAGACGTTAGGAAGTTGTGCAGCTTCCAAACCGCTGCTGCATCTGCGTCCGCTCACGGCTCCAGCCCCGAGCAGAGGTCGGAAGCTCCCGCCTCATCCGYGCGTCTCCACCAACCTGCTCACTCTCTTCCACGCTTTTTCCACTGAAAACGTGGCGGGTCTGGGGGTTCCCCAAACACTGCAACAGATACTTTGAAGCCAGGAGAGTTCCCCAAGCTGAGTATCCATCTGACTGGAAGTCTAACTAATTACAAACAGCTAATTATTTAAAAATCAATACGCATTAAACCCTCCTCAGCATCTTTTTGCTATGACACACTTTAACCTTTAGATGTCAGGACAAATCATTCATGAAACAGCACTCATCAGTTTTGCAAAGTGTGTCACATGCAGCCACAGCTTCACTAACCCACTTGACTAACACACTTGCTAGAACTCATCCGGTTACCATGGCAACTGCTCAAAATACCGCACGCGCTCCCGCTCGCTGCTCTCCTCCCGCACCCGCGGCTCGCACGGCCCCGAGCGCTGCCACCGCCTTCGCCCTCTCCCTTGCTCCCGGCTTTCCCCGATATCCACAGCACGAAACGCGGCTCCACCCGCAGCTCCGCTCCCGGTTAGACTTCGTCACAGTGCTGGGCTCTGCATGGAGCACTTCTGCACAGCAACGTTTTTTCCTGGACGTTTCACCCCAGACAGCCCGAGCTGTGAAATCCAGAGCACGCGGTAACGCAGAGCCCAGCCACGCTGCCCGCCCTCCGGAGGACGGCCAAGCGGAAAGGGCAGGGGAGCTGCTGAGACTCTACCAGCCTACGAGAGGGCCAAAGCTCAACCCCTCCAGGCARGCTGGTTTTGCAGCCGTTTCATCARGAGAACCYGGCAGCACCRAGGGCAGAGCAACTGGACTTGGTTTACGTTAGGTCAGATCTCSAGGGGGATGCCAAGTGTGGTTCCTCAAGGGAGCAGAGCTTTCTCTCAGCCCGAGAAGAAGGGTCAGTGTCTCCCGCGCTCCAGACGAGGCAGGGGCTGATTCCGAGGAGAACACCTGCTCCCCACAGCCAGGGAACACGGGACACTCCGGAGCTGGGACACTGCACATCTCACCCACGAGAGCCAGACAAGCCTGACCCGAGAGGGGCTGTGCTCACCCCTCACGCAGCTCCTGCAGGACGACCTGGGCTTCTGCCCTTGTGCCTTTCTCCATGACCAAAGTCCYTGCAATACTAAAGGCCTCTCCTCAGTCTTTTAAAAGGTCATGCTGTTTCTTAAACTGTTCCCACGTTTGCAAGATTTAGACTTCATCACATCAAAGGATTAAAATGCAATAGAAGTGGCTACCCAGGGCAATCAGACCATTGCTCCAAGCTCCGGGAGAGTTTGGAGCCCTCCCCTTGCAGGCAGGGAAGGCCACGGTGTCAGCAGACTGAGACTACGTCTGCAACACGACTGACTGTCCTTTGAGCTCCATGGATTAGAGGTCTCCATCCCAGGAAGAGGAGGATCCCTCCTGCTCCTCACAGATCCACAGCGAGGCTGGGCACGGTCCCCAAGGCCACTGCCAGCCCATGCCTCGTGTTCTGACTGCCACCTCGGGTTAATAAGCAGAGAGACTGGCCAGATGTCGCTCAACCCTCCTCAAGTTCCAGCCCTTTCTCAATATGACAGGTTACCCTCAAAGATTCTGAAATAATTTAAGAAAATATGTGGGAGAGGGGAGCAGAGCTCCCACTAGCTGTTTGGGATGAGGKTGTTCTCTGAGCACAGCACTACTCAGATGCCGCGTGAGTCAGGGGCTGAGCCCACAYGTCTGGGACTCCTGTTAATCATCTCCAAAGGCTCTTCAGGATGATGATGCTCATCCTGAGCATTACTCCTGTCAGCAACCAAAAGGCTTTAGAAACAAGAATCCGTAGAAATCCGTAGTTTAGAAACTGAATCCGTAGTCACCCATCCTCAGTATTTCAAAATGGGTCTGCTGAGGATAAGTCAGCCCCTGGGCTCTAAAGCATCCAGCTCCGCGATACAAMGAGCAGGATCTGTGCACGTGTCCCTGGGAGCAGGCGCAGCCTCCCCTGCACAGGCGGTACCTGAGAAAGGCAGTTCACACGTTTTAGATGCTCAGGCTTTTGAGCTTCCAGTGAGGTGTTCACAGCATGGCTGTCACCAAAAGTGATCCAGAAAAGAAAGAAAAATACACCTAGTACAATGAGCACTGTAAATCTATCGTTTTTTGGCAAGTACCTGTGCTACATGCTGCACACGTGTAAATGCATAATCCAAGATCCCAGTCACAAGGAAAGGGAGTGATAAAATAATGAAACAAAAGTATTTCCTTGCTGTAAAATCTCAGAGGGGGAAAAAAAAAAATCTGACATCAATTCCAGTCCTCTGGTACCCAGCACTGCTGCAGCCACTTGTTCAAGTAGAGGAGCAGAAAGAAGTTTGAGCAAGCATGCATGTGCACTGCACTTCTTACAGAGAGAGCCCAAGTAGTTTTAAYTGGGGTGTGAAAGACGCCCTAAATGCCTTTTGTTTAAGGGAGGGACAGGGGTTAGGAATACAGACAGTTAAATATCTGCCTTCCCTTAGAACAGGATAGATCAAGATTTCCATAGCTGTGTAATAAAATTACGCCTGACAGAAATAGCAAGTGTCTTTTAGTACATTTGGTGAAAGCACATTTAATTTCTGTTTCCTTCCAAGCCTCCTAAGTATCCTTCATGGGTTATATAACCTTCTGCTAGCCTGCAGCTCTAACCTCCCAATGCAGGTGGCTTCCAAATGTATTTTAAAACCCTCTCTCAGCACAAGGTGCCTCTAAATCACAAGCACACGGCGCAACGTCACCCAGGCACCGGCGGGAGCAGCTCGCCCGGCCGGGCTGCCACCGCCTCTCGCCATAGACGAGGACACGCTCSAGCCACTCTACCTTCTGGTGACTCGTGACTTCGTCCCTGCTCCGGCCCAGCTCCTCGGCGAGTTTCCCGTTCTCCTCTCGCAGAGCCGCGAGCTGCTGGGACGCGCGAGCTGCTGCCAGCTTGAGCGCTTCGCTGCGAGGACAGAGAGTGCATGGTTACCATAGGAACGAGGGAGGCAGGGGAAAGCTGCGGGAGAGAAGCGGCTTCACGGCTTCCAAAAACGCATGTAGGTCACGTGGCGAGGGGGATCCATGATCCCGGCGGCGGGCGGTACCTGGGGCACGCCGCGGCGCCCGCCCGGGAGGCCTCCTGCTCCCCGCGCGCCTCGGACGCGCTCCTAAATGAACATCCCCGGGGAGCCTGGGGCCAAAGCCGAGATGGGAAAATTGTTCGGGAAGAATGCGTGTCCCACGTATTTAAACATTGCTGATGAGCTCCGTGTCTGGCGCCCAAACACACACGAACGGGCAAGATTAGATAGTTTCAGTTTTGCTCCGCATAATCTCTTCTCATTTTAACAGATATGAAACCAAAAACTCAGACAAAACAAAGACTGAAAAATAAAGATGTTTCATCAGCATATACTGCTACCAAGAAGTTTGGTTTCCTTAAAGTACACTTAATTTCGATGCATTTTGGAAAACAAAGTTTCTCATGCTTGTGACACCAAGCAGGGAAAAGTTCCTGAAAGAGATGTTCAAATGTTATTAGAAAAGCCACGCTGCTTCACAATGCAATAATTTTTATGGCTGTCTTGTTTTCATAAAAGGAAACTACACTCCTATGTGCCAGCATTACAGGCAGTTAAAGCATGACTGGAATATTGAAAGTACTTTTATGACCTTGAAGACAGAAGAATCCATAAACCATAAACTTCCTCAACACTTACAAAAATAAAAATCTATCAYCTGACACAAGAAAGCAAATGGCAATCTAATGGACTTCCAGCCTTTAGGCTATACCACAGCTAACCCGCACTTTCCAGCCGCTCCCTCAATCTCTGAGCTCCAGCTGTATCAATCTACTAGTTTTCAGTTTCTACCTTGAAAGAAATCCAGTAGAGTTTTTCATTCCGGATTAATAAGGCCCAGTGTGATGAGATTAAGCAGGCATTCTCACATCACTGAATATTCAAATAAATTATCTTGGCATGATTCTACTCACTGATGCAGGAATATATCTATTTTTAACCACAATTGTTTGCTGAACTGAAGTACTTTCAGTTCTCTTCTTTTTACTTTTAGCATTAAAGTATAGATTTAGGACATTATAAATAGATAGACAGATATAAAAGAAGACAGCAAAACACATACGTAATGCTGTGGTCAATCCGCATGAAACACTTCTCTGTCATTTTTAGTACCAAGGAATTTTAAATCAATGGCTGGAAGAGCACTTCAGGGTCTGCAATATGGAGCGAAGATGCAGCTCCCAGCTCGTGTCACCACCTGGTCTGGTTTTGCACGGGGAGCTTGGTGAGCTCTTTTATGAACACCCCAGTTTCACTGAAACACCCTCCCCTCCAAATGCTGCTGCTTCACGTCCCCTCCTAGGGCCAAAGGTCCCYGGGAAAAGTGTCCCCTCTTCTCCCCACCTTCATCAACTCACTTCTTGTAGAAGGTCTCGCTGCCCAAATTTCTGGTGATCAGGAAYTGCCTGTTACCAAACTATTTCCTTGCTTATATAAAATAGACACCAGTTAGAAAAAATGGTATCTAAAAACACTGACACCTAAAAAGTAGGTACCAGTTAGAAGATCTAGGCACACTGTGGCAGTTGGAGTAAACTGGGTAAATAATCGATGAAAAATAAAAGTAGAACCGTATTTATATAAGGAAAACCACTTAACACTACAATGCGATTGCAATTAAATCCAAACAGGAATCCTTTATAACAAAGGTTTTAAAATAATCTGCTGCCCTCAGGTGGCAGAACTATATACTGCCAACAAACAACAGATTATTTCAAACACGCATCACTAACGGGAACCTCAAGCAATTCAGGAGCCATGTTCTGATTTCAGATATTATTATGTCAAACATAATTTTGACCTAATACTTGTGTATAAAGATACTGAAGATGTACTGAAAAACATATTTTTAAAAATGAAAGGTAAATGTAACTACCAGGAAAGAGTTTAACAGGTTAAATATTGAAATACTTACAATTCTTTTCTAAATTCTTCCATTTTCTTGCTCTCTAGATTTAGAAGCTCTTTTGATTTATTAAGTTCCTCTTCATTTTTCAAGTTGTTTTGTTTAAGCATGTCCAACTTAAAAAAGGGAAGAAAAGAACTTGTTACAGTAATGAAAATGTGTAATTCTCAGGTGTAGCACTTAGAAAAGGTATTCAGAAAATGGAGGCCCGAGTTAAACATTTTCATCTTTAGCACTCAAAATAAATCAACTGTTTGTAATGAGAAGCATTTCATCTAACAAGAAATGGGGTAAAAATTGTCACAAAAATCATTTATGGAACTAAAACAAATACCATAATAATATAATCATGAAAATGAAATAGTTGAAAGTTACAAAAGAACATAATGAGCCTTTCTGCTTGAAGGTCCAGTAGCATAAAGAATTAAAAGTCCATTTAAGACCTGCCTACAGCAATTTGATGTGTAGATACTGAAAGACTGGGTAAGCAGAGCAGCTCCGTTCTGAACGCTACGCAGTGCAATGCTTTTCTTCAGAATAATTTAACCACTTCTTGCTAGCACCAGAGACCAGCTATTGCCCCATTTTTGTTCTTCTAAGGTAACTCACAGAAAAAGCTCTGCTTCACTGTACCTTAACTTCTCAGAAGCAGCGGCTGAACATTGTGCTCGCAACAGGAAAACTCATTCCTTGGAGAACTCTTGCTGCAAATCACAAATTTTCTATCTACTGTGCTTGCATCGAACATGTAAATACCGTGAGCTTGTAAATCTCATTTGTTCACATCCAGTGACACGTCATCTTACATAACAGATTATCTCCAGCTACTCTCATTTACAGGACATTAAAAAAAAAATCCAGAAAGTGAACTGCTACTATTATGAACGTCATCACTTATAATTCTCAAGCCATCAGCTCTCCTTGGAAATTACTAGTGTTCCAGCACAGGCTGTGGCATTTAGATCAGCCCAGCTGTTCACTACCCATTGCTACAGGGACTGCAAAAGATTAAAGAGCTATCAAAAAGAGGCCATAGAGTGCTTAGGATCTGCAGAAAAGCAAATTGAATGTTACACCACATACTCTGGGGCCAAAGAGCATGAAAGCGACCAGTGAGGACAGTCTGTCCCCTCCAACCTCGCAAGTACAACAAAGAAAGAGAGGGGAYGGATGGAAGAATTGGTCCCCAAGGCAGACCCATCCCTAGAGGAACTGCTGTATTTGTTGGACTGTAAGATTTTGGGACGCTCAYGCCCATGTAGGCACTTATGCAGTACTCAGTTCAGAGAATCTCTTAAGTTAAATAAGTTGCAAAGGAAAAATGAAAAATGAAAACACCACAGCGTGTGTCAGGGCTATGGCGTAAACAGCAAGCAGGCCATCACAGGCTAGAACTGCAGCGATAACGCTTGTGAAGTAGGGGTATTATCAGAGCTCTGCAGCACTTCTTGTTGGAGGGCAAGTTGCACCCCGTACTTACGCATACAAGACACAGAGAAATCATGTATTACCTGACAAATTATCATGTCCTTAGCTATCTGTGTGTATAATCCACACTCCTTACCTTGCCCATTTGCCAAAAAATGTTTAAACTAATGAGCTGTGACGGTGCTATCTCTTGGTGTGTACCGGAAGAACTCGGCACTTTTTCACRCTAGAAAACAACCACAGGCTCTCACAGAGATTTCACAAAAATTGCAGACACTGAAAAAAAGCTCAAAATTGCTTACAAGGTAGGTAAAACTTATMATATAAAAGCATTTAAATGTGATTACTTCATTCTGTAGTTTCTCATTAGTCTGTCTAGAGTTCTCCAAAGAGGCCAAAGTTTCAATCTTTTCCTTGTGAAGGGCATCCTTCTCTTTGGTCACCTGCTCCACAATCTGAAAAGCATCTTCTGCCACTTTAGCAGCCTAAATATAAGGGAAAAAATAAGTATTACCAACAGGTCTCCCAAAAGCAAAGGACTAACCAGAATACTTTATGCAGAACTCCATTGTTTGCCATCTGCATACTATTTAAACAAGAACTCATTTTCATGAATAAYTGTGAATACTTGCATTCTGAAGTTGCATAAAGTATAAAATAAATGGACATAAGGTCTAATTCCATGCAAAAATTCCATCATAATCCCATGCTTGCGTCACCATTGAGAAAACCCACATTTTAGTTCCTGGATTTCTAATTATAACCACTGTGATTACTCTTCAATTTCCAATAGTAGTAGTTCAACAGATATTCACTTCCAACAGACTTATTTGCATTTTCAGAAAATACAAATTTATAAAAAGTTGTAAAAAAATTGTTTGAAAAATAAATTTAAGTAAATCCAAATATCACATTATTGCAGGGCTGCTCATTGCAATTTATCTTCATAAAACAAAAAACTTTCAGTACATGAAAATATTTAGGTAGTCTTAATACAATTCTGTAGAATGTTTAAAATCCAATTTATAACATAAGCAATTTCTTGAATTTCAAACTACACAAACTGAAATTCAAAATACTATTTCAGAATTTGTTGGTGGTGAATATAAAACACTTCTGTGAATAAAAAGAACCCATGGTCTTTCACAGTCTGAAAGTCTCGTAAGCTTAAGTGATTCTCTTGCAACACTTTTTATGCAATTGCACTTACAGGAGCAMTACATTGTTTCATATTTTTTGAGTAGTTCACATTTAACTCAGATTTATAGTAATCATTGTTCCAATTTAACTTGAAATTGCACAAAGAACTAATTTAAAATCATAACTATTCCTACATGTGCTATTAAGCTGCAAAGTACTTCAACAGAAGCTGCTGCTCAGCTTTTCCTATGAGATCAGAGAATTTCCTTTTATTCACAGTTTACTTCTTTTTCTTGCAACATTCAGCGACAACATTGGCTCATATATTTAGACATGATTTAAAAAAATATTGTAGTTGTTAAAGAATCTTTCAGAGACTGTTACAAATTGAAATAAACAGRGTAATATACTGAGATGGAAGATAATTCCAGTCTGTTTCCCTGAGATGACGTGCTGATTGTGCAATGGAGAGCAGACAGGAAACCATGGAGTTAGTGCTCAGTGTTAGTATAACCATACTTGGTTGTTTAACAACGTGTTTCAATACCTCGGATTTTTGCATTACTGTTTGGGCCTGAAGCGTCTCAATTTCTTTTAGTTTCAAAGCCATATTATTCATCTCCTCCAGCAGYGTCYGATTTTTGTCCTGAGAGACCAGTAGTTTGCTAGAAATGTCACTATTAGTTTGTGCTAAAATTGCTATTTCCTCAYGCAATTTATAATAATCCTCGGAGAATTTCTCCTTCTCTTTCAGTATTTCTTCCTTAATGATGACCAGMGACTTCTGCTGAGCAAGSAGACTCTCGTTTTCCTGGAGCAACTTGATCCTCTCCTTCTCTGTGACCTCATGGCTGACTCTAAGGTCGTCTAGGACCCTGGAGACACTGCTGTGCAAGTCCTGGAGCTCGGCTTTGGATTTAGACAAACAAGCAAAGTCGGTCTTCAGCTGTTCAATACTGGAAGCAAGYTGCTTCGTCTCTGCACTGAGAATTTCCTTTTCTTTAATTATTTCCCCCAGTCTAGCCTCAGATTTCTCTTTCTCCCGAGTCAAAAGTTCTTTCTCAGTCAGCAATTCTTTATTTTTCTCTCTCAGCTCTTCTATTTTCTTCTCTAAAAAGCTGATGTTACTCTGAAGTTCCATACGCTCCAAAGAAAAGGATTCCTTGTCCAACTTTCTAGCTTCCTTTTCTATGACTAAGTTTTCTTTTATAATCTCAACTTCCCCATTTAATTTCTGATATTTATCTTGCAGTTCAGTCCTCTCTCGAGTCAGCATTTCCCTGTCAGAGGAACAGCTCTTGAATGACGATGACAGGACCTGCTTAGCATGTGATATGGCAGACAGTTCATTTTCTAGTGTCGCTTTGGCATCCTGAGCCTCTTTCAGGAGGTTAGAAAGGTCATATTTACAGGCTATGAGTTCTTGATTTTCTAGAGTCTTCTTTTCTAGCTCTTCCTTGAGGGCTTCAATGGACTCTTGCAGTGTRGCATTCTCTTGGACCAGAACTCTCCTGGATGAGACGTCCAGCTCATGTTTCTTCTTCATATCAGAAATTGCATTTGCAGAAGACTCATGTTCTTCAAGAAGCATCAAGTACTTGCTCTCCAATTCATTCTTTTCTTGAAGAAGAGCTTCATTCTGTTTTTCAAACTGCATTGACTTACAAAAAGCAGACTCCTTTTCTACGCTCAGTTCATTGATTTTCTCAGTAAGGACTCTCTCAGCACGTGCAGCATCTGCAGTGGCCTCGGCAAGCTTTTCAGTAACTGCCTTATTTTCATTTAAAAGTTCTTCCTTTTCAGCCAAAAGCCTTTGTTCTGATGAAGAAAGAGCCTCCTTTTCTTGAAGTATCTGAATACGTTCAGAGTCAGATACCTCCCTTGAGGCCTTAATTTCCTCAACAAGCTGAGAGAGGCTATCCAGGGAAGTCTTCAGCTCCATATTGTCTTTTAGTACTTTTTTAAGTTCTTTATGCTCTGCCTCTAGCTCTCTTTGCAGCTCTTCTGCTCTCACATTTAAAGCCTGGTTTTCAGTAGCACCAGTGGCTACRCTCACCTGCAGCTCTTCTAGGCTTTTAAGGAGCTCTTCCTTCTCAGAACAGAGACTCTGGCTTGTTTGYAGCAGATGGTTCATTTCATTTTTTAAGGCTGTATGTGCACTTTCAAGATCCAAACACTTGCCTAGGGCTGAATCCCTCTCCGTAGTCAGAGCTGACACTTCTTGCAGCAGCTCTCTCTGATCTCTGGCCAGGTCCTCATAAGAGCTTTTCAGCTTCTGAATGACACCATCTTTGTCTCTAACAATTGCATCATTCTCTGCTAAAAGTTTCTTCTGACAATCCTCCAGGTCTTTSTGTTCCCTGATGTGTTTCTGACATGCCATATCCAGTGCATCTTTGCTGGTCTGAAGTTCTTTCAGCTGTTGGAGCAAGGCTGACTCTGCAGACCGGAGACCATCATTTTCTCGAGTTATCTTCAGAAGGTGTTTCTGTGYTGCCTCCATCTCAGACAGCAATTTGTTTTTCTCAGAAATTAGTGCCATCTTTTCAGTACTATTCTGCTGGCTTTTAGCAAGAGCTTCTTCCCTTTCCTTTAGGATTTTTTTATTTTCCAAATTAAGTTCTTCATTTACTGTCCAAAGCTTTTCTTGGTCTTGTTGCAAAAACATAATCTTGGATTCCAACTCTAGAAGTTTTGCTAACAATGAACCTCTTTCTAATTTTAAAGTATTCCTCTCCTGTGCCAGAGTGTCTCTTTCTGATACCAAACCCCTCATGTTGTCTGACATTAGTTCAATCTCTTTTCTGGCTGATGCTAACACAGAGGTTAAGGACTAAAGAAAAAGTTGGGGAGAAGGGAAAACAAAAATGAAGTCAAGCAGACAAATGAGAAATGTAGATTATGGGCAAACAGAGCTATTAAAAGCTTTTTTTCTTTTTTTTTTTTTTTTAAATGTGTATATGTTGACACACAGTCCCTGGCAATCTGAGTTACTGATCACCATCGATGGTATTTCATTACAAAATGCCATTCGTCTGCAAGAAGACTTCCCAAAAATTCAAATGAAAAAAGATCACCCTCGAATGCTCCTCTATACAATGCACTTCAGCTTGTTTATAAAACTACTAACAATATCTCAAAATTATTCAGAAAGAATAGCCACATCACAATATATGTGAATTATAAAGCAAGGAGCTTAAAAGATACTGACTGGCCATTCTCAGAGTCACTAATTCTCCTCAAGACTCTCTCAAAGACACATTGCCATTAAATATGCAATTCAAAAGGCTGCATCAGAAATACATTTAAAATTAGCCTGTGTGTCAATTTATACACTAACAACTTTGCTAAAGCATTAAAAAATATAGCAAATAATGAGGGATGAAGGCAAGCACTGACGTTCAAATAAAAGGAGGGAAAAACATGAAAAGTATTCAAGCTACATACAAAATAGTTGCACATGAGATCATATGACAGAGGAAAATTTTAGGTGTGTAACACCTCTAAATGAAAATATCATACCACACTTTACTTATAATTCATGCATTTAAACATCAAGGATGAAATATAGCTCSAAATGATTGTGTTGAATCCAATATCTGTGAACACAAAATGTTAACCTCAAAGAACCATGTTTCAGAGATGCTTTAATGCAACATGGAGAAGACAGATAACTAGCTGTCACAAACAAAAGGATGAAACAAGACAAAAAGGAGTGACTCATTGAAACTGAAAGAATTAAACTTCAAATTATTTACAGAGTAACGAAGTATACATACTTTGGCCTGCTCTGCTTGTTTCTTCAGCTCCACAGCCTGTGTTTCCAACTCATTATTCTTCYTTTGTGCTACTTTCAGCATCTCCTCTGCATCCAGCAAGTTTTTCTCAAATCCTTTGATATCTGCCTCGTGTTTAGCGATCATCTCGGAAGTTTCTTTTTCATACTTTGCCTGAAGATCCTTATACTGATTTTGATTAGTCTCTATTTGCYTTTTCTGACAGGACATAAAACAATTGGAATACAATTAGAGATGTAACGCTACGGTATTCTTCACTTAGCCATTTTGGAGYTCTTCTTACCAAGTCTATTAGTTGATCCTGCATTTTTTTCAGTTCTGCTTGATGAATCTTGAGAGTTTCTTGCTGACTCTGCTCAGCTCTCTGTGTTGTCTGCTCCACATTTTTCTGAAGCTCAACAGCCTTTTCATTTGCTTTTGTAAGCTCAAGTTGTATTTGTTCCAACTGCCTAAAAAGACCAAGAAMGAACATTACTTTTGCTGATAGCATGACGAATGCAGGGATGAAATATACTTTAAATTATGCTGAAGTTCTATAATCTGTCAAAATATTAAAAAAGAGGTTTATTGTTTAGCATAAAGAGCATGTTCTGCTAAATTAAATACACAGAAATTAGACAAAGCATTCACAGAGCAGCACTGCTGCCACAGTTACCTTGCCTCCACAGTTCAGGGCTTCGTAAAGCTAAAAAATAACTATTCTACAGATTGCTTTTATTTGAAACAAAACACTCTCACTGCAAGTCAAGGACAAGAACCAAGACTTTTCCATATCAGAATTAAACCAGCTGATCAAGTAATCAAATAATTAGTAAGCATAATCATGAAACAGTCCAGATTATTAAAGTTTTTCTTTACTCTGGACAGTAAAAAGCATGTGTTACATAAACTTTAGAATTATAAAAATGAGTCTCTCCTAATCATTTTGAGGAGGCTGTTTTGATTATCTTGATAGAAGTTCATTGTCATAACAACGTAACATTCAGAAGCATCTTGTTTMGCTACTTACAACAGGATAAAATGAGAAGAGTGGAGTATAGGAGTGAAGAATTAGTGTGAAAGTGTTCTGACAGTGGTGAAWTACCTTTCTTTTAAGCGCAGCTCATCATTCATTTTTGTAAGCTGGGCAGAGCTGTCTCCTGAAGACTTCATGATCTCTGCAATATCACTTTCAAGTTTGACTTTACCTTCAATCAGTTGTTGTTCTCTTTCTTCTCTCTCCTTCAATTTCTTCTCCATAACTGAGGAAGTCAAAGGTTAATAGTACAGTAAATTTAAGAGAAATGGCATGCACAAAATAGCTAATTGCTGTAAAGGAATATAGAGAGCATAATCTTGATGCTAAAAGTCTTGCAAATTTAATCTCTAAAATTAAAAATCACAATCAGTTTTGGACTTGGCACTGTGAGCTGTAGGATACACAAAGAACTCATAGGACCCACTAGAAAAGCAACTAGTCAAGACTTCTTTCTTTCAGAAATTGTTCATTTAGTTTTAAATTACAGATCATAAAAAGTTGGTATGAGTTGAGAAGTTGACAACCAAACTAGTTTAGAATCTTTCAGATGTCGTTCMAAATAAAACTATTTATGTACAACACTACTGTGAAATAAACCATATAAAACTTGAAACACCTTCCTCTAGCATTGGGCCATTATCACATGATTTTGTTGCAATGTGAAAGCAACAATTTAGCCACTTATTCAAAACACATTTAGCCAGTGTGTTCATTAAGATAATTTCTGCCTAGAAAGGAGATTTTTTCTGGAAGTAAAATGTATGTTTATGTGAAAGCATTATGAACTCCAACATGGTGAGCTGAGCAGAAGGCCACATGAAAGCACAAAGCTGATGCCTATTTCAAAACGTTCTAATTTCTTACTTCCTTACCTGTCAAATTAGACCTCAGCTGTTCCAGTTCTGAAGACATGAGTGCAAATTGCTCTTCTTTTTGGTTTAGTTTTCTTATTGTTTCTGAGGAAGAAAAATTTTGAAGATGAAGTTGGTAATCAGAGTCAAACCACTCCTTGCCAAGGCATATTACTCTCAAAAGAGGCTGCAAGTAATCCTATCCTATTTCTAGTTGTGGAAAGAAATACTGATGCTTTGTCATTTATAAATCTAAATGCACATWAAAAATTTTCTATTTTGCAGTATTTATTTTCTGCACTTTTTTTAGTTCTTCGTTTACTTTAGCAGGAGACATACCTTGCATAGTTTTTTGAACATTTTCTGCTTCATCAGCTGCATTAGTAAACTTCTCTTTCTGAAAACAGATAAAAACCTAAGGTAAGGTTTGGTAATGACAGACAGTATAACTACCACTCCATTTGTATTAGGTGTTTTTCATGCACAAAAGAGACCAATCTTCACTCCTAACACAAAAGATTTCAAGGTTTTGAATTACAGTTTAGCACAGATATATTCAGTAATAAAAAACAAACTTAATTTTTTTTCCCCTGTCTGCATTGAATGCAAGTTTCTGAACTTTCAGGTGGGACAGGGTTTCAGGGCCTCTCAATTTACCAAGCTATCCACACTGTACAAAGGCAGTTGTGGACAACTGCAGCCCTGTTATCAATCTCATACCAGTATTTCCAGCCTTACCAGCACGAAGGCGCTAGACTGTAAAGGAAAGACGGGACACTAAAGAAGATAAGTAAGACTCATCAATCAACTTCAAACAGTTACTACGGTTGTGGAATATGTTAGGGCATGAACATTAAAACTTAAGTAGTAGGTCTTTGTTTCTAACTCTGGAGTAATTTCACAGGAGAATCCTACCCAATTGCAATTGCAAACAACTAAATTTGCAAAAAGAGAAACTTCACGAAAAAGTCTGTCACCAAAACCCATTTGCAACTCATTGCCTAGCGCAAGTCTTAATTCATACAACAAATCCTAAAGGTCTCCACATGTTCCTTAACAAGTGGTCTAATTTTATGCTGTATGCTGCTTTTGATCTGGCTTAATGTTTTATTTGAAATCTGTAACAGGTAAGTCCTATTTGGGTAAAACACCTGATAACCAAGGTAAGTGCAACACTATTCTCATTCTGAAACAGGATCCTGTTAGTAATGAGACTTTGCATTCCTTTCTTGAATCAAGGAAATTTTTTAGGAAGAGCCTACCTGAATGGTGGCTGCATGACTGGTCTTCAGATTTCAATTATACTCTTACCATCAAAAGCAAAATCCAAAGGATAAAGTCAAAAATTTTAAGTATTACTCACCAAAATGTGAAGCTCCTTTTCCAAAGAATCTTTAACTTGATTTACTGCACTCAAGTTTTTCTCAAGGTCTAGAAGTTTTTGATCTTTGCCCTGCAGTTCTTTGGCCATATTACTAGCCTAACAAAGATGATTAAATGGAGTAAAATAAAATTACAAATATGAATGAAAAATAGGGAAATTAAAAGTTGAATCTGAAGGAAATAACTACAATGTTAAAACTACAGTAAGATGGAAAAAAGACACAAAATCTGACAGAAAAAAACATGGGTTAATTGAACGATGTTGATCTCCATTGATGACTACATCACAACATTTCTTTTGGAATATGTTTGAAATAATAATCAAAATTTAGGAAATTTTATTTAATGGCAGATATTTTGAAGTATATTCAAATATCTCCAAGTGCACTTATGCACTTACGATATTAGTTGGTTAATAGCATAAGTATTTTATTTTTCTGACTTTTTTTTGTTTTTAAACTGATATATTTAGCATTTATACATCAACTGGTTAGATATACAGGGGCTGTTATTTTCTGCACCACCCCGAGATGTTGCAGAAACTCATCAGGAATTCTAAAAATCGGGCCAGAGGTTCATGGAAATCTAGTATTTTGGTACCATCTGTGAACAGTTTAGGAAAGCTACTTCCCATTACCTTCCCAGTACTTCTACAATTAGAGCTCTAGTTGGTCATGAACATAGGTTGGGTGCAGGGAAAAAATGAAATCTTAGCACTTTTATTCCTAGCAGTGATAGGATAAATTCTTTTTCTCCCCAGTACATCAACAAATGAATGTTCATAACACAAAGCTTTTGGCACAGGCACACACAAGTCTCCATCAAGAAACTGCAGAAACTTTTTTTTTAGGGTGCTAAGTGGTCTGGACCAAGGACTGTACAAGAACAATAGCTGTTTAGAGCTATTGTTTAGAGCTGAAGACCCATTCAGCCCTTTCTCTAAACCTTCTCAGATGGTACTATGATGCACATTTAAAAAAATGCATTTTTCCTCTGTGATGAGTTGGCTATAGCAGGTTTAAAACAATACAAATGTAAAACAAAACCAAAATAAAACTAAAAGATGGATGTTGATACAAACCTTGCTACTTCCATCAACCTTTTCAGTCTCTAAATCCTGTATCTGTCTCTCGGCTGCCTCAAGCTGCTTGCTAAGTTTCTGGATTTCCAATTTACCTTCAGAATTGGCTTTTTCAAGTGCAGCAAGGTCCAAAAGCTTTTCTTCAGCAGCTTTGATCTGTGGTGTAAGACTATCAATAACCTTGGTTTGTTCATTGCACTTGGCTTGCAGTACCTCTAGCTCCTTTACCTTTATTTCAGCTTCCTGTAATTTGTTTAAAGTGTCTTCCATTTCTACTAGATGTTGATCTTCCACACTTTCCAGCTTGGTCTTCAAGTTTTCCAGGCTTTGCTCTTTCTCCTCTGTCACTGCTAACAACTTGGCTTTCAATGCTTCAATCTCTTTCAGGTAATGAGATTTTTCATTTTCCTGCTTCAGTTTCAAATTGGATATTTCGTTTTCATAGTCTAATTTATTTTTCTCAATTTGAGTCTTTAACTCTGCAAATTCTGCTGTCTGAGCTCCTACACCTTTGCTGAAAGAAACTTTTAGTTCTTCCATTGCTTGTTGATGGGAGGCAATTGCAGACTCCAGCTTTGATTTCCACAGCTCTATCACATCTGAGTTTTCCTTGTTGGCATGATCAAGCTTGACTTTCAAGGACTCGTTTTCTTTTGCCATTCTCTCATTTGAAGCTGAAAGTGATTTGATCTCCTTCTGTAGAGCTTCTTCACTAATTCCAAACTTCTCTTTCATTGAATTCATCTCATTCTGACGTTCCTTACTCATTTCTGCCATTTTCTCTTGCAGGGAACTTATTTCTTGTAATAATGAAAGAGAAGTGTCCACATCATCAATGGGCTTACTAGACTCTAATCTCCCTCGAAGCTCAGCTACTTCCTTCACGCGCAACGCTAGATCTCTTTCTAGTTCCATGATGCGAGATTTTTCTGATACTGTGGCCACCTATGGTTAACAGTATTTTGAGAAAAAAAATGGAAAAATTATAATATATGTATTTAATACATCAAGACACTAAGAGCTCAAGGAAAAGAAATCTCATTAGTGTATTCTTATCAACATTCTGGATTAGAGTATCTTTGAGTTTCAAATGTCAACTCTTTATTTCTGTGGAAATAATAAAACAACATTAAATAAAAGCAAATACTGCCTTTATTTGGAAAGCGGTAAAACAAGACCATCTTCTTTCACTTATTTGTAAAGTATTGCTTAAAAAGGTAAGAGTATATCCAATACAAAGAGAATTTATTTGTATTACATAAAAATTGCATAAAAATACATGATATATTAAAGAAGGAATTTAAAATACCTTTTTAAAAGTTATTTAGAAATAATGACTTGTTAAGCAAAAGCTTATACTTCTGTACACTGTATTTAACAAAAATCTTCTGAGGAGCATTTTAATGTAGACTAAAAAAAAAGAGGAGGGAGGACTGAGGTTTTTGTGGCAATAGTTGCTTCCAAACTCATCTCATGCTACCTATGAGACTGCTGGAGAAAATACAAACATATTTTTAGCATACAAACATTGTTATCTCTGAAAAAGAAAACTATGGTATGCAAAAAAAAAACCACTAAGCAACCACAACTGTGGCTGTTTCAGCCTCCTTATTTTATCAGCACCCTGAAAAAAGGCATTACTTACCTGCAATTGCTCTTTAAAATGTATTTATCATAGAATACTTGCTTGGTTTGACAATATACATCCCTACTCTACCCTCAAAACCTGTTTGCATGTTTGTGTGAATATATATATTTGTTTTCAAGATGGCCATCAGCTGCATACCCCATGATTCATATTCTAAATTTTACCCCGACCTAGACAAAAAGAGCTAACATTCTTCAGCTGCCTAATTAAGTGGCTAGAGTAAACAAGGAAACTTCATTAAGTATTATCTAGAGTGAGCAGTGGATAATTTCATTGCCTTTGTGCAACGACTAAAACAGGCAAAATTTTGTACAAATACGTAAGTAACACTACTGAATATGATTATTGACTGTATAACTATAAGGTGTTGGCTGACTGCCACAATAGAAGGTTGCAGCCTTACTTATCTATTACATTAGTGGGTGCTTCCTGTCTCTGACTATCAGATTGCACAGACCAGGAACAATCACAACAGGGCATCTTGAAGTAATAGAGAGGTGTGTTTACATGTGAAGAATATAGGACAAAGGACACTTAGAAGCAATGGCCTTCCATTAGCTACGACCTAAATTCCCTTTACATAACCAGACCTGAGTGAAGCTATCAGTTTCTGGTACAATATAACCCCCATGATTATCAGGATAATTTATTTGATCCTCTTGAGAYGTCCAGTCATGCCGAGAAAATAGCACACTCTATATAAGACATTGTTAGCCAATTCTTCCCAGAACTGAAAGTTTCTTCCTACAGCTAAAAGTCCCTTCCTCTCATCGTCCCTTTAGTAACTCTAAACAGTTTGGCTGCAGGTCAGCAGTATGACCCACACTTGTCTGTGAGTAATTTGCTTATGCAGAATCGAGGTCTCTCACTTGCACAATGAAACAGTCATCCTCTTCTCCCCAAATCAGAGATTCCCTACAAGCACTAGGATTCCCAACAATAAGTCCCCAGCTGTGGGACTGTGAGCACAGGAAATTTCGTTACCACATGACACAATTATTTCAATATTGCAACTCAAATGTAACAGGGCTGTAAGGGATGTTAAAAGAAAGCACCTTTTAGCATTCTTTTACCATTTTGCTTCATCATCTTCAATATATAGCAGCATTTGTCCCTTTTTTGTCTAGTTTCATACAGCTAAGGAATTTGGCAGTATTTGGATTTTATGGACAACAGCAAGCACCTGTCTAAAGTGTCTAATAAGCCACTCCAAGGCAAGATTAATTCTCTAGAAAGTTCTTACAAGAGAAATACAACTGACGTTACATCAACTAGTCAGCTAGAAAGCCACTGGAAATCATGGTTCAGCAAAGCAATACAATCGTTTCTTAAGACCTCAGAAATCAAATACAGCCCAGAAGTACTAAATTTGTGCTAAAAACAAAGCTATGTCTGCATAAAGACGTGGAACTTCTTTGGTGAACTTTGCTACTTCTAAAAATGAATCATTGAGCAGTCCTTTACATCACAGTTCCATCTGATGCTTTTCACGCRCATTCAAGTGTTATTTTTGCAATGTGAAATTATCTTACCTGAATTCTTCTGAAGAAACACATACACATATACAGACACACACACACACTCTACCAAAGCTCAAAATTAATGCTAGTTTTAGGTGTTTTCCAGCTACATTGATAGCGTGCACTGATCACTGCAGAAGCAAGGAGCTCTTTTTGCACGTTTTATACCCAGCAGACAGTGTCATCAAAAATCTTCCAAAACAYAAATGAGTCTTTTTATTTAAATAGTGAAAACCATTACCCTAGTGTCTTCTAACTCCCTCTGGAGTTTGTCAGCTTTGGTCTTTTCAAAGAGCAGGCTCTGTTCAAGCTCCTTAATGCGGGCATGCTCCAGTTTGGTCTGCGTCTGTTAGTAAAAAGGRAAAGGAAGAGAACACAACGGTGCCACGATCACATGCCAGCACAAGAGGAGGTAGCCACATGCAGGCCGTGCTGCCAGAATCTTCTACCGATGATGAGCAGAGAAGATGCAGTGGATAAAATGAACAGGGAAATGCTATGGATGGATGAGAAAGATGGACTGAAAGTGTAAATTGACTGACATGGAAAAAAAATAAAAACTCACAAACAAGAAGAAATATGGACAAAAAAAAAAGTTTCATGCAGCCAAGTAGAAGTTATTTATCAGTACATGAAGTTTTCAGCACAAATTAGAAAAGYTATGAAAAAAATATATACATCTGTTCTAACAGGATGATTTGTCTCTTTTCTTGTCATTTCACTAATGTTTTTTCCTCGATATAATGGGCTTGTATTTTTTAAGGATCTAATTATGAACCAGGGATGAAAGTTTACCACTGAAGCTCATGGGACGACTTTTACAGTAGTAGTTGTATCTCAAGTCTCAGCCATAAACATCTTTTTGGCCACATCCTGGGAACATGAAGGTTCATTTTTCACTGGAATATGAACTTATTGAACATAAATAAAGAACCTGGCTGCCTGTAACTGCAGAATCCTCATAGCTGTTCCCCTCTTGCTCCAGCGTGGAAGCAAGTAAGAAGTGAAATTCTCCAAAAGCAGGAAAACAAGTAAATCACTTTGGTTGCTCTATAATTACTGAAGTCTAATTACATTGAACAAAGTAAAAAAAAAAAAAAAGAAATTTAAGTTCTTCATAATTCTCAGAAGCCTTGTTTTCCTAAGGAGAAGTAGGAAGCACGCAAAACTAAGCAAGCAGATACTTTCTATCTTTTGCTTTAAAAGATGGGCAGAATTTTCAGCAAGAACATGGAGTTATCAGTAAGCTTGGTACCAGGATCCCAGAGGCCTGCAAGACAGCTGGAATGTGGACAGATACAGGAAAACTCTAGCAGTTAGTCCAAATCTGACTAGCACCTCTGAGGCTGCAGGGTCAGGGGAGAGAGAGAAAAAGAAAAAAGAAAAAAAAAAGGGAAAGAAAAGAAGAGAAAAAGAAGAAAGCAATATACAGATATAAGAACTAGGTGTCACACTTATTTCTGAAATGCAAAGATCTGAATACTGTACCAATCTGAATTGATAGGACAATGTAATTTGAAAATAATCATCCAGATTAAAAGGATTATAGAAGCCTACTGTTGTTTCACAGTAAGTTTTCCAGAAAGGCCAGCTTTCCAGTACTTATCCACATCAAGAGTAAGAGATCTCCAGAAAGAGAGTGAAGTTCTGGATGGTTAGGCCAAAATGCATTTACTAGCCCAAGAAGTTGCATGCGTCTCTCTCGATAAAGCCCTTCAACAGTTTAGCTGTAGCAAATACTTTACCTTAAAACAGAGTAAAATGTTAGAAAAACTCAGAACCCTATGAGCTGTTCTTCATGACAGAGAGTCCATCAACCCAAAAAAGCTGCTCATTAGACATCAAATGGAAAGAATCCGAAGAGATGCGAGATGCACAAATGCTACCAAAGCCCCAGAGCTGCCCAGACCATGGTGCAGCAGCGTGTGTGCAGCTGGCAGGACACTGCTGCTTCTCTGGTCTTTGCAATAGGATAGTGTGAAGTGCCTGCATTAGTGTTACTTATAGAGAGCGACGAGCTGGCTACGACTGCCTCGGAAGCAGCCGCAGCAGTTGATAGATCTCACAGTGTCTGCAGCACAAGCAAGATGGGGATGAAGCTCCTGTTTCGCTCAGGCCTGTTTTTCTCCAATCACAGCAGTCACCTCCGAGAGCATGAAAGAAAGTTTTCTTTCCCAAAAGCATGCAGATATCTGATGCTGTTGCAAAGTTGTAGGTAGGTTTGTTTTGATTTTAATATCTCTTGCTGAAAATAGTTGACTGTGATCAATGTGCAGATCTAAAATACAAAATTCCATATTCATTCAAATTTGCTTCTTGGAGTGATTCAGTTCCTGGAATCCATGGCAGAYGTATTTCTCTACCAGTGAAAGATCTTCAGAGCACACTTGCAAGGGATGGGGGAAGTATACTTGGGATATTATATTTTACCTTAAACAGCCTTTAACAACTGAAATACCTCAAAAGAAATAGAATTTTAAACAGAGGTGGTTTAAAAGAACAGTGGGTATAACTCAGTCCATTACTCGAACCGGTTAGTTACTTACRATCCACAAAAAAAGTCTTAAGCTCCAGAAGTGTTTTATTTTAAGATTTTAAATAATCYTAAAATGATGCCTTCCTCATTGCATTTTCTTAGAAGAATTCATAAAAAAAAAGGACCCAAACCTGACACTCAAAGAATTCTCATATCACATTGCAAAATATGCTACCTTAAAATTTTCTACACTATATAAACAACAAAACACTATTGATCATTAATTTTATAAGCATTGCTTTGAAACTGCAAATTCAGAAATATCAGTACTGATTACTGATATTTTWAAATTCCATTTCCTATGCATTACAAATAAAAACAAAATCTACCAACACTGAAATAGAAGCTAAAATAAAAACTCCACAGGTGAAGATCTCTACTCTTTCGACCATTCAAGAGATGGGGGAATTATCCTTTAAAAAGGTCTGATTTCCAAAGAACAGTTTCCTATTCTCATACAGTAAATTCACTGCAAAAATTTGAATCACTTGATCTTCTTTCCTTATAATCTAGAGCAATGTCTAAAGGATAAGCTCCTCTTTGARAAAGCTCAGAGCACAGTAAATCAATGATTGCAGAGCAAAGGAGAGAATTTGATTGTAAAATTTTAACAGAAAAACAATAGAGAAGCAACTTCCCTTTCTCCAAAACATCACAGTTAGATGAAGAGTGATAGGGAAATGGGACAAGCCTTATGCTGGCTTGAATCCTCAAGGATTCCACTCAATCCCAGCATCAAAGATCAATTCTTAATCATTTTCAGCATTTGTGTATTCTAGCTGCTCTTTCACTTCAAAAAGAAGAATGCACAGTTAAGTTCTCCATCTWTAGGTCAATCTGTGAAATTGTGCTGAAGCCATAAATGCTGATAATCAGTTCTAGGTAGGGGCAAGAAGACCTTCAGTTCCTTCATGCTGAGATAATCAGAACATGACTGAGAATATGAAATAGTTTTGAAACTAAGTGAGCACCCACTTCTCTCCTTTAGAGAGTGAAGATGTCCATTTACGGAAAAAATAGAATAGGAAAGTCGGGAGCAGAGATAGGATTAAACAAGGAGTGCACAAAACGAGAAAGGAAGGGCACATGCAGAATTACTTCTAACACACCGTGAGCCTGATTTGGAAGAATAGAGGAGACCCAGATCGCTGAAGTAGCTTCGCAAAAGGAACACCTAAGAATGCACAGCAGGAAACCAGTTTTAGTCTTGAGAACTTCCTATCTTGGCTGGGGATGCAGCAGAGGAGGCAGCTTGGGATAAATTTTCCTGAATCCAATCAAAAACAGAGGGCTTTTGAATTCCATTTATTCTGAATTACGGAAGATATAGGGTTGTTTTAATTTCTTTTAAAGCAATTTCTATTAACTAGTAACATATGCTTTTCCTACCTAAGTCAGGGAGAAGCTCCATATTTACTAAACAGCAGGACAATTTGGCCCACTAACTCTTAAGACTTTAAAAAATCTCCACTTAGCATTTCCTGGGWAACAAAATAGATAGGGGAGGGATGTCGGAAATATTCCAAATTTACATATTTATTTATTAAGCTCAAAGAAAAAGTGATCATCTAACTACAAATTGCATCTATTGAACAGCAGTGGGAGCTCATAGGAAAGCACACAGGATTGGTGAAGAAAGCAAACCAAAATCCTACGTATAAYGAAAGATTTAAGACCGTCATTTTCTACAAGCTCCTATGCTCTTCAATTAGTTGTAAAGTTTTTGCACTAAAGATTTCTTGTGATGACATATTGCCCTTTCTCCAGTTAATGGGGATTACAATGTTTAGTCATTACACACATCCTTTTTGATAAATGTTGTAATTGCTCTGAAAGCAACATGCACACAGACACTAGAGTCAATGTTTCAATAACAGATTATGCAGTTAGTGAATAAGTATAAGCATTTTCTGTACACAATCTGTTAACATGGGATGTCTCTGCACATTGAAGTGCCCTCTTACATTTTCTGGATCTTCCGAAATCTGCCTCTTTCGCTATTAGTAAAATTAAAAACAAAAATAAAAATATTTCACCTGCRAACTTACTACTATTATTCCAACACAAAYAATAGGACATATATCATTATTGAAWTCASTTTAAACTTTAAGTTATGTAGCTTGACAAACCARAGTYTTTAGATGGCTTGCCATGACTATCAACTGACTTTTAACAAAAAATAAAAAACTAAAACTTGCATGGACTAAACAATAGAAGGAGCATTCTATGAAGAGTCTAGATAGGTAATTTTAAATGAATGGAAGACTAAAATAAAAGAAATGTTATATGAAATGAATCATTTTCATCAGGCTAGCACTTTCAATCATTATGGTTTCACTGGGTCACAAGTCAGTTAAWTTTGTACTCTTGATGCTGTGCAATAAACTAGTATTTTTCAGATTWAATAAGAACAGAGCAGAACTAAAAAGTATCTTGCTTTTTAGCTTCAGAATTGGCATATAAACTGGCAGTGTTCAAATAGTCAAAGCAATTCTTCATTAAATATATTTTCTAATCTTTGTAATAGCATATTGCAATTATGTCCCACATTATAGCTAGACAAACAGTAGAAAGAGTAAAATAAATTGCACAGAGTAATTGYTATTTAGAATTTGTGTAAAATTCAACTCATGACAAAACACTTTGTTAATGAGTTTTCCCTAAGGAAAACACAGATTATTCATAAAGACTAAGCTAAGATAAAAGACTAGTGTTTAATACACACTACAAATAAACAGTCTTTTAACTTCAAAATCTTTTTTTTTTGTATTTGATTACTTCTAAGCAGTTTCATAAATAAGATATAATACAAAATAATATAAAATACAGGAAAAAAAAAAAAAAGAGTTTTACTACGATTACTCTACACAACCACAGCCATTCCACAGCAGCTAAAGGGCTTAACTGAATTAAGGGTGCAGTCCTGGTCAATGTACCAATGACTGCACAACTGGGAATTGCCTTCATGTGCTTTKCATACTCCTGAACCAGTATTGTATCTATTAATCATTCTTATTGCATCTATTAATCATCTCTGCCTCTTTCTTCCAGAGAACAGTGCAGGTGATCTAAACTGTTTGCATTTCAATATCCTATTAAATGTGCTGTTTACCAAGCTGGAGATTTTTACCTCTAGGTCTCCTTTGGTAATGGATTCTTCTTCCACACGGAACTGAAGGTCTTCAACTTTCCTGTAGGCACAATTTAATTAAAATTCAGACACCTATGAAAGCAAATACTTTTAAACTCACTTTTTGGTGGAAATTAGAACTACGGTGACATCATTCTGATGATATCACCAAACTGCCAAAAGCATTCGGAAAGAGGAAATCTCTCACACAAGGTCCTTAAAATGAAATCACTAAGACAGACTTTGGTTTTCCTGYAGCTGTGTAAAGAAAGCATTTTGTTGCTTTTTCTGACAAGCTAAGAAGAAAATCTTAAATCATCATAATTTCTCTCCTTCCTTCAACATTTTGTGTCTACTCGCAAGCAGCTTGATCTAATATTTGGTGTATTCTAGTTAAATAAAGAAAATAAATCAAAACAAACTAAAAGCATTTCATGCAATACAAATACATTGTGTATTGCCTCTTCAGGTGTTTTGGAATGACCAGCTAGAAGTGAGAAGCTAGTAACCAATCTAAAATAACTGATTTTTTTCCTTCCCTGCTCTSCCTCTGGCATGCTGCAGTGCAGAAGGTTAGAGACAGATCTTCTCCTTTTCTCTTTGTTCCTTTCTGCACAATGAGATGTGGCAAAGGAGGAGACCGGCTGCCCTCTTTCCTTTGAGTTACGCACACTGCTCGTGTCTGCAATTGGGCTGATAGAAGGAGAGATGACTGCTACAAACTTACTGCAAAGGGAATTAAAAGTGATGGATGTCTGAAAGATAAAGTACAATAAGAACTTGAATTCGTCACGTTTTTGTACTGAAAGCAGGCCTCACCCCCATGCTTTGAGAAAGAGAGGATTAAAGATTATTTGACTTCAAGTTACTGATGAGACTGTACTGAGTATTTAGGACAGAACTTTCAAAACAGAGAATCCTGGAATGGTTAGGAGGAAGGAGCAACACTACACTGCTGAAGCCATGGAATATTTCTCTGGCTGCAAAATGTCACTTCRGTTAATGGCAGCAGGCACACACAGGGACACTGTTATGCTGCCTAGCAACGTGCTGAAGGTGAGCTCAAGGCCACAGAGGGCTGCAGCAGCACAGACCCCCACTGACCTGGCARTCAGTGAAAACACGTTCACGGCCAGGCAAGCGGAGCTCCTGCCCTTTTTTTTTTTCTCCTCTCTATTTATTTTTAAGCACTCCATTACTTTGTAGGATATATACAACCAATTCTAGATCTGCCATCTACTGTTTYACAAATTCAGTTAGAGTGGGTCCTCCAAAATAGGAGTGTGCAAATTGCAAGGTCTAACATTGCATCAGGTTATTTCCTTGCCTAACTGTGCAGATCTATTTGTTAATCTCAGTTCCTTTCCTCAAATGGTTAAGAATGGCAATTAGAAAAGGCATTAAAGGATTTGATGGTTSTTTTCTGTAAGAGACAGGCCCTACCTAGAAGCATGCAACTGATAGGAATTTGGGCCTTAGATCTCTGGTGAATAATTTATTGCTATTTCAGCACTCCTAGAAAATGGAGTTATCAAATCTTTCACTTTGAAGTGGAAAACGTGTGTTTCGAGAACTCCAGGCATAATCTATTAACTTGATATGAGTAGAAACAAAACCCTTGACAACAGAGAGCAATACTAAAAGGAATGCTTATAGCTGAATTTTATGTGATGCAATAGTTTATAATAATAAAAACAATGATAGTTACAGTCTCTAATCAGTCTCCACCTGGATTGTTTCTTGAGCAGTCTAAACAGGGACATTCAATCATAAATCTCAAAATACTAATTTCCTCACAGCACAGCTTTCACTGTCTGTATCATATCAGCTGTAATACTACAGCTGTAATAAATAATTTCTCTCCTAGTATTATTTTAAGGTAAGTGCTATACAATTTTGTACACTAAATGCCCACAACAACATTATTTGAAATATGTTTCGTATTTGCAAGTCATTTTAATAAAAATTTTGTTCTTAACAAAGAGCACAAATGAAGACATTTTGGAGTCACCTTTTCTCTTCCTCAAGCTGATTGAGAAGCTCCACCTTCTCCCTATCAGCAGCCTCCACCATAGCTCGTAGCTGGTCCATTTTTGCTTCCATCTCCAGTACATGCTAATTGGCAGTAACAAAAATAAAATATAGTAAGTAGGTAAATGGGGCAATCCATAAGTTTAATTCAAATTATATAGCTCACGCTACATCTCAGTAATTGTGATTTGGTAAAGAGATAGCCCAATGGCAAGAATACGACCACATTCCCATCTGCGTAGTAGGTCTAGCAGTAGAAAGCCATCACTTGCTGACAGGTATACAAGTTTGACCAGAGCTGGATGACACAGATTGACTACTCTTATCAAAGCAAAGCCTCCACGAGGAATAGCTCATAGGTACGGACTATTTACGTTTTAGAACACCATTTCTTACTCCTCAAGCTTTTCAATAAGGGAATGTAGTTTTGGGAATTAAGTCCATTCTTCTATATCTTCTATTTCAAGAACAGCAACAGTGCTCTTACCCGATCATGGCCATCTCGAACAAGTGCTAATTCCTGCTCTATTTCTCCTACGTGACTGGTTGCTTTAGCAACTTCTGCCCTCTCCAAGTCCCTTTCTGCCAGGAGCTGTTCAATGTGCTGCTGCTTCTCCTTCAATGCCTCCTGTAGGGCTGTAGTACCAGAAATTTTTCTTGCATAGCGGGAAGATGTTTCTGTCAACTTTAGAAAGTAAATATGTTAAAAATTGTTCTATATCRGGCGAAATACAGGGACACCTCCAGAYTCCACAAACGCTGGGTTAGTAAAACAAATGCTTTCTGTAACCTACTGTACCTTCTCCTTTACATTTTTAATAAAAAATATGTAAATTATGTAATTTTCTAGACATTAATAATGGACATACCTGAACAGTAAGACTGTTTTGTTGTAATCAGCAGGTGGTATGTAGGAGACAGAAGTGTTCAAGTGAAAACAAAACTCAGGTCTCAGTAGACTCAAATGAAGGCTAACTTGTTAGGTTTCTAAGCACCTTTTCATGCAAAATATAATGGCAAGTTAAAACAACATTCTCCCTCTACTTAGCAAGTCATAATCTTAGGTCACCAGCAATAATATAACATTCCCAAAAGCTCTGGGAAAGCTTTTGGAACTCCAACTGACATTTTGTGCATCTAATCTATTCGGGATCATAAGGTCCTTACCTTGCCTTAAAAAGTCAGCCTTACAACTAATAAAATCCTAAAACTATTTTGAACTAGTACAACTGTTTTCTGATTAAAACATGCAACATTTAGAATTACATTAATTCTGGATAAAGCTTTCTGGAGGATTAATCATAACAGTATAGACATAAATGAATGAATCTAGAAAACTATAGCTAAAATGAAGCTTTAGGTTTTTCTTGACCTTGCATAATCTCTGCTCCAAAACAATATTTCTAACTTGTCAACTCACAGCCTTGAGCTGGAAGCCTATAATCCATTGGAAATATTCTATCAAACTACTCAAAAGATATGAGACAGAATAAGTTCACCTTCTTATAAAACGACGCTTTCGCTGATATTTAGGCTAGCTGTTTCTTACTTTCTCAGTTTCTGGAAGATATGTCATTCCAGAACACATGAGAAACTTTACCTCAAGCATTTTTTAAAAATTTAGCTCCTCTAATCCAGCCTGAATTTATTTCTTATTTCAAAAGAAATGCAAAGTAAATGAGAACAATAAAAATCTTCCATGTTAAAATTTGATTTGAGGAAATCCTATTTCTTCACTGGGCTAACTTTTGAAGAGAGTGTCAAAATTATTCTCCCAGTTCTTATATTTGAATAGGAAGCAACATTGCTTGTTGCCTAAAAAGAAAGCTTACAGGAAGCTGAAATTCTATTCCACAACAAATAGATTACAGAAGCATTACATTTTATGGCTCAAAACATCTCAACACCCTGGGGCACAACACAAAGGCAAAATAAGCAAATGTATTGCAGGCATTTACAATGTAAAATACACTGTGTTATTGCTGAGAGTATCSTAGCATACTAATGCTTTACTGGGTGCCTGCCAGCCTCAAGCACGCTGCTGCAGGCAGGTAATCCCTGATTTGGAACTAGTACTAAAACAGTGCATCAATTTCATACTAGAGGGCACTGTGCAGCCAGTAGTGTAATTTCCAGAAGAGATTAAGTAATAAAGTCGCTTCTTTTGTGCCAAATAAAGATCCCATATGCTTGTTGCAATAGGGTATTAACCCTGTTTTCCTGACCAACTCTTGACCTTTGCTCACTTGTAATCTGCTTCAGTTTGGAAAGACTGCAGCACATTGCTTCTCAGCCCTGTCCCCACTGGTCAGGAGAGCAGTTTGCTGGTTTGCCAGTTCAGCACTTTCCTACTACATGCATTCATGTACTCTGGTTACAAAAAAAAGAAAAAAAAAAGAAAGAAGAGTCTACTGTGAATAAATAATTATTTCTATGCATTTAACTGCCATGAAAGATTTCTTTTCCTCAAATTGCCTTTCCCAGAAGACTTCCATTACACTGCATGTGACCCAAGACTAGGACATCTGTGTAGCAGAGTAACTTCAAAATGATCCAGAGTAAGTGTATTAGGCAGAATTAGTACAATATTAAAATTCATCTGAGCACTGTACTTTGCAACAYGTAGCCTTTATGAATTCATGGGATTAAAATCAAATCTAAAGGAAAAGAAAGGGGCTTCTTGTCAGTAATGATTTGAGAATTGCTACTTCTGTATTTCTCAGCTAATTCATCTCTTCATAGATAAGAGAAGGACTTCTACGTTTTAGACAATTTAAAACTTTCTGCTCAATAAAACTCGGTTTTGGTCTCTAGAAGGTTTTATGGATATCAATTCCACAAACAGAAACTAATACACAGAGACAGCGCTAGGGAAAGAGAGGAAAAGAAAAAAAGAAAGCAACAACCTTCCTCCCTATCCCTCCAACAATGTAAATACCAATCAGAAATCACTAACATTTTTCAGTCCATTGTTATCATAAGCCCCTTTCTTAATGCAATAACCCAAGTTAGTCTGAATTAACTGTAAGCTTAAAGATGCAAGTATTGAGCTACATTTCAGGGCTAGCTAAGATTTCCTTCCTTTATGCATGCTTTGAGTGTGGGGGGGAAAAAGAAGCACAATTAGACATGTATCGTATCCAAGATCAGTTCTGTTCTCAATTTATGGCAGTAAACCGCAGGCAAATACCATGTGGATTCCTGCTTAGGTATGTAAAGCATGCAGTAGAAAAAGAAGCTTACTAGTCCTGTACGGCTTGGCTTGCTGCTTACTGAAGATGCCACAGAACTGAGAGAGCTCAGGGAAGATGCACTTGGACTGCGTTTCAGGGCCGAGGGAGTTGCGATCACTTTTCGCACAGTGGTCTTTGCTTTAGCTGGCGTGGTTGAGGGGAATCCAATCTTGGTAACTTTGTGGACTGGAGCAAACAAACCATATTTTGGCTGACACTGAAAATACCTTTTAAAAAAGACACAGATACGAGCACCAAATTAACTTTTGGCTTTTCAGACACATAATCTCACAAAACTTCATAAAGAATTCTTGATCAGCAGTCTAAAAGTATTAAAGGACAAAGTAACAGCYGCTGACACCATAATCTATATTAGGTCTAACATTTTTTTCAAATAATAATAAATGGGGGGGGAGCATGCTAGGCTTTATTTGGGCAGTATGTTTACATTTATATTACTGTTTTTGATATAAAAACTTTCACAATTAAAACAAACAAACAAAACCAAAAAACAACAGTCCAAAAACCCTTAAACTACTTGTTAATTTGGTGATTTCTGACCTTGTTCCAGCAACTGCTCCATCATTCTTTCCCAGAGGTTCATCCAGCTCTACTCCACACCACTCTCCTTTAGCAAAGTCGGTYTCTCCCAGGAAACGAACAACTCCAGCTTTTGTTCCACCAACCTAAAGCAACACGACACAACAGTTTTTACTACCTTTCCAAATTAGTACAAAATTAAGTGTAAAAAGTATTCCAGTTAAACATAATCACAAAGCACAATAATGACAATTTTTGGTTTTATTCATATTTTAATTCCTACTTTTATTTGAAGATGTATATTCTGCTATCTCTAAATTTTGTCGTAATACCTGGAATAGATTTTCACAACAAAATTATTTACAGGACCACTCTATATGTTYCTACTAGCATTTAGTTGTCCCTTTAGTTCTCTGATTTGGCATTCAGGAGAAGTTTGCCAGGACTGAAGACCACAATTCTCTTAGATAATAGCCYCTACTTTATAGGGCTGTAATATTAAAAATATGTTTACTAAGACTTAGCATAAACAGCATACCGAATGCAAAAGATTTGAGTTATAAAGATGATTTCCATCAGCAATTACATTTTTTTTTAAGAATTGCTTATCCTAATTTTATAAGAAAAAGTAAAATAAATGGAAGAGAAAAAAAAGTCTTCCACATTTTCACTAAAAGATAATTCAGATAAACCACATAATCTCTCTGTCTTGCATTTGAAAGAATTTGTATCAAGTGCATACATTGCATCTACATCTTTGCCAAGTGCTAACACATATTTGAATTTTCAGACAAAATTAAATTCTTGTTCTTTTCTTCACACTTCTTGCACTTCTAAATGCAAGGTTAGAAATGATTTATTTTCAAACTAATTAACTTTTTACAGTCTTTATCATCACATTCTTCTTTCTTGTAATTTCTGCATGGATAGCKCTTCATAACTGCTGAGGAGAAAGGAATCAAACTAAATGAAGAAGCAAAAGGTGTTCAGTGTGAGTGACAGTTGCCAAGAGAGGCCCCGAGCCAGAACTGTGGGATTCTTGCAGGTCAGGATGACAATATGCCCCATTTGTGAGAAAATCTGCTCAGCCTGCACCTAGCACTAAGAGCTTTACATATAGCAAATATTAACCTCTTGAAGAGATGATTKTGATTATCTGGATTCTCCATGGACATTAGAGTTTCATGACTTTTTAAACTTGTACTTTTTAACACAATATAATACACGTTATGCAGTGAGTAATGCATTTTGTAACCTTGACAGCAACCTAAACYAAAAAACTGTTAGGTACTTTAAAGTATATTAGGAATTTATTMAACTCTTTAAAGTTAGGCATTCTATTTTTGGGGGAAACTTCCTAGGATAATTAGAGAACAACGAGCTTCTTGTACCGTCAATTAGGTTGCATGCTTACAGTACCCCGGATAAACCAAAATAAGGCATTTGGGAAGTGTTCACACAGAGAACAGCAGTGAGGAATATAGAAAGGGAGTACATTATCCTGCATGAAAGCACTGAGTGTGCACCGAGTACCAACATTGCAGAGTAGCTGCCACACTGAATTTGTGCTCTAGCTTCTGGTCAGCTACTTTGCAGAGCAGACAGCTCTGCTGGCAATTCAACTGATCAGAAAAAAATCCTAATCTACAGGCTTAAAACTTGAGAAAAACTGGGAAGAAAAATTAACCCTTTTCRTATTACTCAAATGAGGACAGCCAATGGAGATGCTTTCATCCAAGTTAAAAAGGCAGTCTGCTTTCTTCCCTCATTAGAGGCAGCTTTCAAACCMTTTTAAATCTGTAGACCACCTTTACATCTTGCTTTAGGAGGTTCTGAATTGTTATTCTTCATGGAATAAAAAGAAACAAAGTTTACAGTTATCAGGATTCAACCTAAAATAGTAGCTGGCAGCATGTTTGGTATTTAATGTTCTTGGCAGAGAACAGGAACTTCCCCTTTCTTAAAAAAAATAAACAAGAGTACTGTCTTAAGGAAAAGAGATTTCACAAAAGGATAAAAAAGAAAAAAACTCAAYCAAGTTATATCAAATATTTTGGTATAGGAGTGAGGAGGGAAAATACAACATCCTTTGTGAACAATATTTCCTGGGAACACCTATCCTTGCAGCGCATGTTGGTCTCCCTCATACGTATCCTACTTCTTCTAGATCATAAGCAGTAAGAATAAATATCAAAATAAAATCCAACTTAGCAGTATGAAAGAAAAAATGCATGTGTGTGTGCCTTTATGTATATATAGGGACTGATACGCATGTATATACCAGGTCTTCCAAACTGTTTTTAACCAATTTCTAGGTTAATTGCTTTTCCTTTGCCCCATTCCCTCACCTTTTTTTTAAAAAAAAAAAGCAAAAATCATCTTCATGTTAAATGAAGGRCTGGTTAATTCTATCTCCAACTGTTTTCCTATTTAGTTTTGTGCTGCTGTCTTCCCATATAAACAGTTACAAATCAAAGGAGCCTGTAGAGAACGCCCTAACGCAGCCAGGCAGGAAAGCTAAAACAATAGCCTCATAAGGAGCATCCCCTCCAAGCCAGCAGGCAGCTGGGCCCTTCCACAGAGGGCCAGATTCCTCGGCCCCTGTAACACAAGTGCTTGGCTAAGCCAAGGAGCTTTGTCAGCAGTGCTGGAGGGGTTGTTTTTTTGCCGTTAAATAAGGTAAGTAAGATAAACCTAGCCAGTGTCAGTGAAGAAAGGTCAAGTGGATGTGAAAAATCTGAGGAAAACCCATTGCAAGCTATTTCCTCCAACTTCAASTGTAAACACGACAGAACTATTGGAGCTCTGGTTAGCCTAGGGTGCAGAATATGCATTTCCTCTGTTTCAAACCTCAGCAGGTTTCATACCTGCTCACTTTCCACAAAGAGGTCAAGGAATGCATGGCATTTATCSTGAAGAAATCACACTGAAATGACTATCCAGGAGGCACAACCTGGAAGAAAAGCTTTGGCAATGTCCAGCCCACGTTAGACCTGCAACGGTGATCACAGTGGATCCGCATGGGATGACAGCCCAAGGCCTGGYGGGAATGAGCAAATACAGGAATTCGTACACCCGGAACATATGGGGATGCGCAACATGAGATCCCCAGGAGAAACAGCAATGTGACTAGTCTTGTAACCATGGCACCGGGCTTATTTTAAAACAAGATGTAATAAAGAATGCCAAAGAAGTTTTATTTTTTTCCCAAGCCTATCAAGATTCTCTGAAGAGACATTTAATAAATTTTTGCCTTGTGCAAACACCAAAATATGCAGCGTTACCAGTAACAGCAATTTGGGTGCACTGTGACAGTAAAGTGCTCGTAATATGGATCAGCTATATGTGCAATTTTTTCTTCAGTTTAAGAAAAAAAAATCTTCTAAATCTCCAGTATTAGAGTCAGTATCAACACTGATCTGTAAAGTTTGTAGCTATTGAAGACTTCTAGTTATTCAGAAGTCTGCCTAAAAAGGTGTATCTTTCTCCATTGGCAAATAAGTACTCAGCCCAAAAGAAAACAAAAGAGGAGCTACAGGACTATACAGTATGATAAGGGATTATCTATATGTAAAAGATGTTCTACATACAGGTTTACATAATAAATAGTGATTAATTCAACATAAAATTTAATATATCAATACGGRAAAAAAGTGTATTTACATGACCTGAGTAACAGAAGCTGCTTCAGAATAAGCCCAAAACAATTAAAGAAAAAAAAAAGAAAAGAAAAAAGTAACTACTTGTAGTTGCCTGCAGACCTACTTCCTAGCAGGGCATGAAAGAATAAAAAAGCCCTGTTCATTTTTTAAAAGCTACATGGGAAAAATAGAACATCATTACCATGAAGGCAGCTTTCYATGACCTTTGTCCATGCTGAGACAGGTCACTAAATAATAGAGCACAGAAAATAACTGCCAAATCTTTTWTTAGACAGTTATCAGACAAAATATTCAAGCTGAACGATACAAAACAATAATATGCCAAAGTATCTAAGTTACGCTACTGGGCAGTGTGAGAGAGGTAAATTTGGAATTTGGTGTTATCTCAAATCACATGGGGAAAAGCAATTAAATTCCACTTATTAAATTCTAACTAAGCTTACCAGAAACTAYTGCAACGTAAAATAAAGTAATAAAACAGGTTTGCAAACCTGAAAGAATCACACACTTCAAACACTTCACGATGAAAGCACAGAGGTATGAGTAAGCCAAGCTGCGTGAGAACCTCTAGAGTGCTGCATTTCCAAAGATAAGCAGAAGGAGGAAACAAAACAAGAAGAGAAAAGAAAAAGCTCAACCTAGAAAAGGAGATGGTCTATAATATCACACTGCTGTTTAAACARTGTTCTTCAAAAACACACATCTCTGAAAAATCCACTATCTGGAACTCGGTCAGTAAAACAGCATCACTTACTGAGGGGGCACAAAGAACGGACCACTTGCCCTGGTGAAAAGCTGAGTTAAAGTGAARAAAAATCACTCTRTTTTCTCTCTTGCCTGATCACTGTRATTTCTCGTGCACTCTGAAAAGYATCACTTGAATGTTTCTATGCTTGTGGCACAGACYGGGAATAACCAGAACCACTTAAACTACGGTACCCAGAAAATGCAGCACTTGGGGCATGGGAGAAAAACTCAGACGAAACACACTTTGACAATACCTGACCTGCTAATAAGAATCTTCTTTCTCTTGTTTTTTTTTTCAATGTTTAGATAAGCCATTGTCAGTTGGTTTAAAAAACAAACAAACAAAAGCTGAATTTAGTTGATTCTTTCTCACTGATTCAAGGCTAGCAAGCACCACCAGTTCTGGGTCTCCTGTACTTCACAGGGCATGGACAGTTTACCCAGTTCTCCCTCTAGTGAACCCAGGAACTGTACTAAGCTCAGCTGTCTCAACGCTTTTAGATCATAGCTGATATCCATCAGAAACTGCGCTTCCATTGGCACCTTGTTTTCATAGTTAATCATCCCATAGTTATAAACACATTTAAATTTCAAAAGGAAAAATTTGACCTTGACTAGCAGAACTCTCATTATGCTTTTATTTAGAACATTACAGAGCTCTTTAGCAACTGGCATTTAGCGTGTAGGAAAGTAYGCACATGCTTTAAGTAAGTCACCTRTATAAATTAAGCATACTAAYGCCAAGTGTTTCACTGCAAGATATTTTCTTCAGCTTGAGTCATTTTCAAGTTGTGTTCTYGGTTTTCTTCAGTGTTTCCAACATGCTTTTCAAAAAAGCTGAGATAATAACTATACACATTATTCATGTACTGACCCAAAAGGTGCCACACACCCATGTAAAAAGAACTCTCTCTTCTCAGCCATTCCTGCTTAGGGACACACRTCACTGGTACTTTTGCCACAGTAGCTAACCATGAACCTGTACCTTTGACTCACAGATATTCTTCAGACATTACTCTCTCCAGAAAACTGCTATCCACTTTATAGGCCTATGAGTAAGAGCATAAATTGCATGACAAACTCAGCAACTGAATTTAACCCAACATTCTGGTTTGAACAGCTTGGCCTACTAGGGACCAAAGGAGAGGTTCTCACAGCCTGCCTTTTGCCTACGGTTATTCACCATCCAGAGACTTTATTAGAAATAACTTGTACTGCCAGGGCATTGATCAGAGTGCTAATATTTTTTTCTAAAAAAGGTGCTTCTTCTGATTATTAAATTAATAGCTTCAAGGAAGGAAGTAAAATTTAAGAACCATCTGCTTGAATAAAACTATCATGTTTCAGTTTGACAACATCTGCTTCCCCTGTCAGTTCTCGCCTTTTTCTGCCTGCATTGGACAAGCAAGATTCCGCTTTTCCAGGTCATCCCATTTTCTTTTAGGAATAGCTGCAGAACATTAGCACTCCAATCATGCTTTGATTATCAACTAAATTTAAAACCTGTTTCTAACTTAGATTTTTCAAAGCAGCAGCTTTGTGAATAAATAGCAGGAATGATGACGCTGGTTTTCCTTAGGAACTGGATATCGCAGCTGAGTGACTTTGCTACTTAAAAATGCAACAGTGTCCACAGCTGTTTCCACTTTGGAGAGCAGTATTCAGACAAGATCTCGATCACATGGATTCTCTGGTGTGCAGAAGTCTACAGAGTCACACTGCACCCTTCCCAAACATGTGGCATAGAGTCTCTGCCTACTATTTGGCTACCTGTTTTCATGACACTTTTAAAAAYTTATCTTTAAAATACTAATTCTCTGTTAAAATCAGCAGGCTAACAAGTTCAAAAGCAAGACTGGAGCAAGCAGGAAAAATCATATGGAATAGGAGACTGATAGGTACAATGTTATTAGTCAATTCTCTATGCCCATGAGACCAAATTCATAATTGAAAATAACGTGATTGAGGKTTCTACACATGTGAAATAAAATGGAAATAATTCACATTTCAAAAACGTAAGACCCTTGATTCATCTGTCATAAAGGAAACAAAATGAATAACTAATAGTAATCCCATACTACAAAAGCCACACATGACTTTGCTATCGCAGAAAGCAAAGGTGAAGACTAAAATAAGTAAATAAGTTATTCTTTTGCCTGTCCTATGTCAAAATGAGCAAGAATAGTATGTTCCTAGATTTCACATCCCTTGGGAAGGCAGAGGGAAGCAGGCAATCCATGCACATACACAAAGAGCTTTCGAACTTGCATGGACAAACTAGTAACAAGGGGTGTGAAAAATCAACTATTAGTGTCCACACAATTTTCAGGTAAACAAGGAGTTGCCAAGATAAAATGACTCACATTAAGACACAACCAACACCTTTCTGTGATAASATAAATTTAGCATCTTATCTATCTCTAAACAAATAAGTGCAGAAAATTTGTCCTGAGAAAATATTTAAAATTTAACACTAAAAAAGTTGCAGCTTGCACAACTAAAGTCACCAAGCTCAATAAATTATGGATAAAGTGTTTARATGCTTTCTCCCAGTGTCCTTCAGCTATATTTTTATAGGTATTTTGCATGCTGTGGCAACCACTTCTGCCTCATCCTTAAGCTGCTGTAAGGTATTTTGATGTCTTTGTCATGTTAGCCCAAGGATAGAAGTGATTCTTGCATTTATGTATGTATATTTAGGCAATTAGATATTGTAGAGTATGATGTAAATTAGCTGGTGAAGTGGTTGCCAGTGTGTTGAAGTGTGACAGAGCAGTTAAGCCCAGTGATACCTTTGCAATTAAAACAAATGAGGCTCAGGAGGGGCAGCCTGAGCACAGCACACAAGAATCACAYGTACTTGACTTCTACACCTGCCTTTCTTTTCTATTCCTCATACTCATTGTGGMAAGATGTATTTTTAAGATGTATTTTAAAGTGCATTTTCTATTTGTAATGTTATAGAAGCAAGAAAAAATGAAAGTGTACTTTAAAAATGCCATATTGACAACGCAGGATTATTCCTAAAGCAAGATACCTCTCTTTATATGTGAAATATTTTTTCCCTTGCTGCTGTTAAGAGTCCTGGAATTTAATCAGTTCATAGCCTTACGTCATGTTCACTTGAAGATAAGTTACATGGGTGGAAACAAATCTGACAATAATCTCCTATCAGTCTCTGCCTATTACAGCACTGAAGAACCTAGCAAGGAACTTGCTTGCAAGAAATAACTTAGCATGAGCAGTATAAAACAGATACAGGGAAAGAAAACTGAATATACAGAGAAAAYGTTGTAGAAAGGCCACATCAGCAGATATCTGTAAATCTAGTTTGCAACGTTTTGCGAACATATGGATGGGGRCCCAAGTTACAGCTTTACAGCTCAGCTCCAGCAGCATAAGATTTGGCAGACCATGATGAAGCTGTAACTGGTCAAAAGAAYGAAAGCAGTTTAATCTCTTGAGAAGGTTAAGGCCCCTTAGGTTGATAAGATTTTTTTTTTTTTTTTAACATCTGGTCCTTCCAGGAAGGAGCCTAAGACACTCAAGGCAGCTTCAATGCTTGGTAGGTGCAATGTTTGTCACTTAAAGCAGGTTTTGCTCTGTTATTTCAGCATGATAGCCTAATGATAATAACAAAAGAAAACAAAACAAGCAAAYACTTTGTGTTAGGCWCTAGAGAAATGAGTGATTGCAATGCCAGGGCRCACAATTTCTCTGGCTGCAACTCAAGCAAACAGGAAATAAGAACCGGTTTGGCCTGAAAGATGTTTGTTTCTTAGCACAGTTTTCAGCCAGTGCAGCTCTTCCCCAATCTATTCTGCTGCATGGCTACAGGAGCTCTTCCACTGGCTCACAGAAGGAGAACAGGTAAGAAGAGAGGAGGCCATCAATTTTCACAAATATTCTTGTACCAGCTTGAAAAAGGTCAGCAAAGTGCAGTCTCATTTTCAGTCAACAAGTCAGCTACAGATCTGTTAAAGACCTTGCACTCTACCTCAACATAGCAAAAGCAGGGAAGGAGGCACCCAGGGAAGGAAGCGCCTGGTTCTCCATTAGCATTTCCCACTTCACAACAATCCCCAAATACARGACCAGACTGCCCAGGGTTAATGTTCTCTCTCTGCATACACTGACTAAATCRTATCCAGATTCTGTAACATACTTTAGATGTTAAGAATGGAAATTATGATTAAGTCAGAGCTATGTGAACTACTCTTTGCATTAATCATTTTTCCTTTGCTTTGGCTATTTTTTTCAGTAGAMGCTATATATCAGTGCAACAAGTATAAAAAGATGACTCATGAATTACATAACAAATACTACTCTTTTTAAATATGTAACTTACCTTACTCTCATTTTCAACAGCTACATATTAGCACGAAGTTTCAGCAAATACTTGTTACTGAAAATTACTGCTCAGTTTCAAGTCAACAAGGCATACAGGATTTGTTGAATTTACCTTAAATAAGATCTAAGGAAGTCTGACTTCTTATCAGAGATTTATCAGACAGCACAGGGCTTGCCTGAGCTTTAACTTAATTGTCTTTGAGGAAGAGTAAACTGCAGAAATCTAGGGGACCTCTCCTTCTACCCTGGACCATCCATTTTGTGGCACAATAAATCAGTTTGTTACTTCACTTACTGTATTTATTACTATTGTAATAAATAAGTAAACTATCAGTAAATATTGCATCACTTCACTTTTAGTTTGATTTGCTATTGATTCATTTTCATTCCTCGAGAAACTCAAGGAAGAGTTCTACAAAAACAGGACTGCTTGAATTTTTCTATCACTGCTATATCTCCATTCCTGAAACTAGTTTCTGTGAAGAGCTGTTTTTCTACAGCTTACATCTTAATTTAATGACTCAAGGTCTCTCCTCTCCAAGTAAACAAATGAAAGAAGTGCGGCCAAGTATTGCAGCAAAACTATTGCATATACTTTCCTGCAAACATCCATGGCAATACAACTCTGCACACACACATCCCATCCACTCCTTTTGTTATTAAGGAAGCTTTATAGGCAGGATCTCTTGGAAAAAAGGGCTTTATGCCCATCGGGAAAGCAAACCTATATTCCAATGCAAAGCTTTGCCTCTTTTGCATTTTTCATCTTTTTATTGAATTGCTCAGCATGACCTGGACACAAGATCCTCCATGCAGGCTTGCATTGCAAGAATATGTATATGACAACCTCCCAGTTCTACCACACTCCTCTCATCAGCACTGCAACTGAATAAGGCTCTGAAACACTTTACATGTCAACACTGTTTTTCTGAATGGTATCTGGAGTAAATCTGAAAGTGGTATTTATACTGGAAACTTCTTTTGGTACTATGTATATGTATTTTTGCAAGCACAAAGCAGTTTCTCGGTACAAGATTTAGAGAACACCACACACAAATCCCTGCTGTGTTAGGTAACTCGGAGTGCATAATAGACTGGCAAAACAATAGAGATCAAAATAATAAGGAAATGAGCTGAAGATGTTTTTCTATCCATAGGAACAATGCAGACAAGGCACTATGCAGATGACTGGTGCATAGAGCTCTCCAAGAGCTCTTTAAACATACAGCCTTTAATCAAATTACCTCATCCCAACACCACTGGCTATAAGCACTCGATGCAGTGACAGACTGCGGAAGCCAGTGTGAAGAGCTCACAGTTTCTTAGAAGTGGAATTAATATCAGGATGCAGGACCTTTCATATAGAGGAACAGTAGTCTAGGTGATGGGAAATGCCAATCTGTCAAGTCTGAAATGAACTGAACCCAGCATTTCGGGTTCAACACACTTTTGTCAAATTTACATCTAGTGCAGAAACGAGATGAGATGTGAACTGCCAGCTGCACTTCTCTAGCATTTAAATACTTATCAAGGTGGCTTCTTGTTTCTTGACAGCCCAGATTTGTAAAGGGGCTGGGGAAAATAAGCTGTAGGAGCTTGTTTTCTCCTCTTTTTTTGTTGAAGATACCATTCAAAAAACATTTCCAAGACACAGTACTGAGCAGTTTTCTTCTCAAATATCCCCAGTCACCCTCAGTATGGTATTGCTATTATGAAGAACAGTACTTAGGCATTAGTAGTTTGCAATGACATGGTTAGACTGGGAGCTTTTCAGGACTAGGATGCTACACTGTCACTTGGAGGCAAAATCCTGGGCTAAGCTGAGAAGTACAAATTCCACCCACCCGCCCCTCCACTTGTGTAACACACTGCTGAAAAGTTATTGCTGTCTGTGTAAGTAGAAAACAAATGACATCCCAAGGAGCCGTCCAGCTGCATACATTGATGGAGACTGACAGGCTACGCCAGCTACAGTAAGTGACAGGCGTTTTTATCATAACAACTGGTCCTAGCTGCAGGCTCCGAGAACAGCGACAGGTCAGCTCTACACTCCACAGTGCTAGAAATGAATTCAATGAAGGAAAGAAATGATAGATTTACTCAGTCCAGTTCACCAGCATTTGCACTAACCAGGAGATTTAAAAATATCTAAATTTGAATTATGATTGGACAGGACATCTGCTGGGCAKAGTTTGAAATCTACTAGAAAAAATATAGTAAGGGAAAAAAGGATGGTTGGTTGAGCAAGGCTTCCCACTTTTCCTAGCAGACACGTCAAATCACTTATCAAAAAATAACCAATGCTCTATTATTGTGGTACAAAAGGCAAAGCAACATCAAAATCTAAAAAATGTTTAAACCACCAGAACTTCCTTTTTAAAGGAATGAAAGTGATACATCAACAGAAACATTTGTGATTTCGAATTTATGAAGGGCAGCCAAGTAACATGGCACATCACCAAGAGAACACGTAATTCTTGGGTATCACTGGCATTATGACACTACTTCTGTTGCTGCCTGTCACTACTCAGGAGAACCATCAATTCCACAACTGTTAGCTTTAAAAAGACTTTTTGCCTGAACAGCTCAGCTTCTACTTAGCGTGACTGTAGGTATTAGAGTCATGAAAAGAGCAGCTACAAATAGGTTATTACCRCACAAACAGTTTTATTAAACACTGGCAAATAGGATAAAATAAAAACTACTGAAATAACCATTTTATCTTGGCAYTGTGAACATCTCCCTATAGCATGCAAAGCTGCATGTGAAGAGCTTGACCATATCAGAAAGATAATGAAAAGAAAGTTCAAGTAAAAAATGCACAATGCATGAACCAGGGTAGCTGAAAAGAAGTTTAGAGTATCGGCAAAAAATTGCAAATCATCAATCAAAAAGTAGAAACAAAAGATGCAAGGAAATCTTACCAGAACACGATCTCCAATTTTAAGCTCCCTTTCTCCTTTCTTCACAGATCCTGCTTCGGAGAGATTTGATATAGACTCACTTGCAGTTTTTGAAAGATTGCTAATATGGGAAGTAGTCGAGTGCTCCTTAGCAGCAAGTGGAGAAGTTTTGTGCGGAATTCCTGAAGGAGGAAGTGCAGCAGCAGACGAAGACACCATACTAGCAGCTGAGGTGGAAGTTGGGGATGTAGCTCTAGAAGCATGAGCTGTCTGGGTACCATTAGCTTCATCCTCCGTCAACACTTTTCTTGTCAACTTTGACGGTCTTGTAAATATTCCCTTCAAGGGTTCACACTGAAAATATCGGACTCCAGCCACAGAGCCATCGTTCTTCCCAATTGGTTCATCTAGGACAATCCCTGCCCACTGTCCTGGAGCAAACTGAGTTTCACCAAGAAACTGAATAAAGCCAGGTTTATTGCCATTGACCCAAACACGCTCCCCAACTCTGAAATCATCCACAAACTCATCATGTGCGTCGGCAGCGGTAGCACTTGAGGCCTTTTCACTGGAAGGTGCTTTTTCAGCAGGGGCTAAAAATCAAGCACAATGAGAAAGAAACAGTTATTAAATATATTAGTATTCTATCAGGCTTCTTTAAGCTGTTTCAATTTAATAAGCAATTAGAAAAGCATGATTTTGAAAAGGAAGACTACAATCCCAGGTACAATTTCATCTTACCTATGAAAACACTGTATTCTCTGAAAGACATAATTCAAAGTCTAAAGAGATCTTGAATGCACTTAATCTTTATAATGTTTAAACCAAACTCAAGAAGTCAAACCTCAAAAACTAAGCAATWGTCCTTGAAGAAAATTTTATGATCAAGATAAATAAAACTGCTTGCTTCAGATGAGTGAAAAAGTATAATTCTGAAACAGGCAAGGGATTTTGGTTAGGTCAGAAATGAGCAAACATAGTTGAGTATCAATAGTAAAAATAGCATATAATCATAGCTGTGAAGCCCCTTTTTGTTAGAAAAGTAATAAGTAAAAGTGAAGATATTTATGTATTCCTTACCAGCTGCAACAGATACAGGTGTTTTCAGTAACGTACTCCCAGGCTTGGTGATCTTTGAAGGAGCCTTTAGTCCACTTGGCTTTAACATACTCATCTTGCTGCAATGCCAGTGTTAATTTTCTTCACCTGTAGTAACTATCTTTTTCCTAACATGGATACAGTATGTTCTTCTCTGTTTTCCACTTCTGGATTAAACCTGCATGTAAAAATATTGAAAAAAAAAAATATATCAGTATTTAACTCCTACAGAATAAAGGACTTACTAAATGATATCCTGTGTATGAAAACACATAATAAAAGATGCTTTATARTAACAATGAGAAGCATCTCCCTGGACAGTGTTTTCAACCTTTCATTTCTTGAAAGCCGTTTCCTATTAGAAGACGCTAGGTCTGAACTTAAAACATCAGAATAATTCACTCCACTGACTGCTGATGTAGTCATCTTGAGCTTTAAACTATAAGGCTATTTTAGGAAAGAAAACAAAGCCCTTAACAGCATTGCTAACATTACACAGCGATATAATTGCTCTGTGCACCCTACTGTTTTAAGACACATTTTTCAAGTGTAGCAACATACCAGCAAAATAACTTGAAACTAGAGAACGAACTACAAGAGAAGTCCAGAGAAMTGGGAATTTCAGGATAAAAGGAAAGAGTTTCTTTAAAAAGTTATTGCAACTGAAAAAGCAAGACTGGTCAACAGAGCTCAATGTTTACAACTAGAAAGTAAACATSTACCTCAGCTCTACTGGAATCGCACACTGGAGATCACAAGATACATTAGCTCAGAGTCCCCAGCACAGTGCCCCAGCTACAACCCGCTGSCGGCAGCGGGAGGAGGGACTCTTCCCTGCGTTGCTAGGATAAAGCACTGCTCTGACTTGGAAGCCAACTCTAAGCTTTTCAGGGAAGCACGCTGTGAGGTCTGGCCACAGAACGCATCTTCTTTCTGATTACAAAAGCTTTAGAAAACCTTTTTAATTGATATTGTTAACTCAGAGCCAAGCTATAAGGGACTGTTGCCCCCCAGCTTTAAAAGCATAAACTGCTCTTTGCGAACATAGCTTAGATATTGACTAAGCTAAATACATGTAATTTTATATATATATATATAGCATTGACAGGACTATGCCCATTTAAAAACCACCACATACCTAATCAAAACCAAAGGAAATGTGGACATGTGCAAYGTCAGCCTGTTTGCTGAGATCACAACAAACAAGAGCTGCTAGGCAGGTCTCAGCGCTGCTGTTTACTGAGCACCTTGGCACCAGTCCTGCTGTAGGCACAAGCAAAGGACCAGACAACCACAGTGCTCCCTAGAGCGGTGGTGCGAGCACCCCAGCGCACACGCCAAGCACACCGTGTATTTAAAGGCAAGAGAAACGCTGGAAAGCAGGGATTGCACACTACAGTAATGAGGACTACGGTCTTTTACCCATGTTTTTGACCCTCCAGGCTAAGTTTTACCTCGCATGTATTATTAACAGCTAGCATGTTAGTCCTAAAAATCAATGCACTGTGTTAAAAAAGAAACTGCCGGTCACACAGCTCTCTGATCCTATATGACAAGGTGAAACATTCTTCTGCTATTTCAGGATTGGCTGTGCCAAATTTAAGTCATTTTTTCTAATTAGGCTGCAATAAATTTATACTTTAAAGAGCGTTAATTGCCACCTCAGCTGCATGGTATTTGTCTACAATTTAAGTTATGCTGCATGAGAACTCTGAAGTGGTATCATGCAGACTGCTGAACACTTCTTGTTTCAGCATTGCCAGAATGTCACCCACCCATCTGCAGTTATGACTAGTGGAGAGAAAAAAATTCTCTTTTTTTTAAGTTCCACACCAATTTACTACTAATTTTAAAACAGGAGTGCTCATACAAGCAGCAAAGCAGAGAGTGAAATCAAAGCACAGGGCTGTTCCTTCCCAACCCACCAAAATCCATGGAAGGAGCAAAGAAATGTCATTGAGATAAGTGCAAGACTTTGCTTTCTTTTATGAAAAATAAATGAAGCAATTTTCATTTTTCAAAATTTTAGAAAGACCATAAAAGATGTGTCATCATTATGTGGCTCTTCTTACACCAAATCAAGAAGAATGATAAAGAGTTTTTGTTAGGCATCATTACAATTAGCAATTAACCAATGAATGCCCAGGATAGAAGGGCAGTTTACATTACTCTTAAACAGTAAGCTATTCACCTACAGGCTTACAATGCAGCTGATCACCAGTTATATCTGTAACCCATTTGAGCCAGCGCCAAATAATGCACAACCACAACACTTCCTTTCAAATTAGTCTCATGTTACACCGGAAGAAACCCTAATTAATGTTGATTCTATTAGTTAAAGCATGGTTCACGTCAGAATTATCATATTAAATGAGCATCACTCAAAAAAAGAGACAGCTCAGTACTCATAACATGCATTCACACTACAATGAAACATCTCATGGGCTTGTTGCCAATTGTCTTTCATTTTGCTTCGGAAAAACACTGGATTTTTTTTTTCTTTAAATCTAACAATCACTAAGAGGACTCCACTAAGGAAGGGAACACAAGCACTGAAGCAGTAGCACGGGTGGGTGAAGGAATGGTTAGAGTAGGGACACACTGCTGCACGGAGGGCTGCACAGACCTAAAAGAGCCACTGAGATCTGGCACTTCCTCCTTTTTTTCTCTTCTCCCAGTTGCATGATGGTGCCAGATTATCACTACTGGCTGCAATTCCAAGTCATGATAAGGAAGACTGTGACAAAAATACATCAAYGAAAGAATTATCAGAGTTCTTTTTAGGTCACAGACTTCTGTCAGTGGCAAATGCAAACTACCTCTTTTGGACCAARGGCAAGATCCAAGTTCCCCTCTAAAAGAATTGCTTCCTAAAACAGAGGGGCAATACTTTTTTCTTCCCTTTTTTTKGGGGGGAGGTTGATGGGGGGGGTGGGGGCTGGCTATTCACCTGCTGTTTGGATTGGGAAAAAGTTGTATAGGAATATTGGATAGGTGGGCACAAATACATGATAAAATATAAATCTTTGGTATCCCCTCAAATGCATGTGGCTTTTGTTGCTTTTTGTTGCTAGTTTCAAATGATTCTTGAATAAAGTTTTACAAGCTGTGGCCAACAGAAAGCTAGAACATTCTGATACAGCATTTCTTGGCGTGAAGCACCCATTCATATTTTAATCCTGCTCTCCACAGTCATGGGTTATGTATCTGCTGTGTCATTTGCTTTTTTGAATATACAAGCCTTCAGTTAGGCCAAAAGTAACACAATCTCCTGTGCCCTGGTTTCAGGGTTACTGAAATTGCAGCTGAATCAACAAACTGTTAAAATCCAGGCAACTTATTTTAACATATTATTCCCTTATTGCAAAAGTAAAAAGGCAGCTTTTACTTAGAAAGGACCAGGATCTTCACTTTCATATTAGCATTTTGTACAGCGTTAAAAAAACACTGAAAGCTCATCCTGAACTGCTGCCCATTTTAAAAAACTTAGACCAGAATATATACGTGAGGAGAAAGACAAAGCATATTTTAGCGAGTACATCATAGGAACCGCTAACTTGGAATTTAAACAGATGTAATGATTTGTGGTCAAGCTGTCTAATCCTCTAAGAAAACATCTACGCCTTGGTGCAAGCAAGTCCTGCTCCTAACACCATGTCAGAGCACACTGTTTACCGACAACCAAAGAGTGATTCCTATAATAGAAAGGGGCTGTCCATTGCTGTTTCTTTYGGAACAGTATTTCTAGTTCCCAAAAAGCTAAATGATCAAATAGGAATAAAAAATAATAATAATAATAAAGGTTAAAGTCAGAGGTCAATCCTTGAGGAACCACATAGCCATGACAAAAAGAACAGTACCAGTAGCTGTGTAATCTTAGCTGACACGTGAGGAGCATGCTGCCAGCGCCGCTCTCTCCTTCCTCGGGACAGGTAGTGCCAATATTAAAGCAAAATGTTTCATCTGATAAAGCATTTGAAACTATGACTTGACAGTTTAAGGAAGAAACATTTGCTAACATTACACCTCGCAGCTACCCCTGAACAGACGCGGCGTTTCCATGGAGAAAAGCAAGTTGTCTGTAAATTCGGGGTGGAAACAAAGAGGACATTCTAGAATAGAGCGGCATAATATTTGAATCGGCTCAAAACACAGACTGCGTTACGAGCCTCCTGCATGCCGACACACGCAAACTCACCCCGGGCAGCGTCCGCCGAGACAAGAATGCTGCTCTCATGAGGGTTTTTTTTTTTTTTTGTACAAAGTAAAACAATTAGTTTATGAACAGCCAGACAAAACCGGCCATGCACRAGTTCTTCAAAAATTTCAACTGAAAAGTTTATTGTTAAATTCACAGTAAACATCATTAAAGACTAAACATTACTGGAAAATCCCTTTCAAGGCCAACATGCCGCTAAATTAAAAAGGAGAAATCTTTGACTTGTTTATTTTGCTAAGTATGTTTTGCAAAATAAACCTTAAGTCTAATACATACTAAATATTCTCAAATACTTGTGCAGAATAAATCTTTCTGCTAGGCAAAGCAAGTCTTCTAAGCACTCCCAGGGATCTGTTACCAGAGAAGATCAAGTTTAATMACTGTGACAGCCAAGCTGTAGGTATCTTATAAATAAATTTATAAAACTTAAAAAATAAATTCTGGCTATCTTAAAGATACAAATCCCGAAGGTTTTAATACATCAGGAAGTGTACCCACTAGCAGGACATACTTGTTTTAACAATATCATTATAGTCTGAGGAAGGTAATTGAGGCAAAGAGCGGCTGATGAATTACTCAAAYTGYATCACATCTATACGACCACCAGTGRAGATCCTACAAATCTTTGAACTCCGTTACAGAGGGCAGAGATCTAGATATAAGTCCGAAGCAACTGTTATGTTCAGTGAAACAAAGAGGCTCAAAGAATATTCAAAACAGCCACAAGATTGTAATGTAAACACTTTGCGTTGTCATCACTCACACCTCTATTGGGCAGCCACCACACCACAGTTTAAAAGATTGCCCCATAAATAGCCCAGGGAGCTTCCACGTGTCTGTAAAGGATGAATCTCTGTYTCTTTAAAAACTCAGAAGACAACTCCTACCTTATTACACACTTAGAGGTACTGGGCAGGAACAAATCTTACTTGGGAAGCAATCCAAAAGTCCCACAGTGCTGACCTCATTACTCTAACAACATTAAACTAGAACTTAACCAGTAGTGTTTTATAGAGTTGTTTCTTAACTGAGACAGATAGTAGATGCTATATTTCTAGGTTGTATAGATGACTTGAACAGTTTTATCTTCAGCATGATTTCACAGACCTGTAATATATTAAAGGCCAAAAGCTTTCACCTTTTCTTCCAACCTCAAGGCTTTTATGATAGCCGAGCCTGCAAACAACTGTGTTTCTCCTTTCATTTTGAACCTGTGGTTAATTTAAATTAGATTACATAAAAGGTAGGAGGTTTCTAAGAGAATTACATTCTTACAAGGTCCCCAGAAGAAACCAACAGGTATCTTATCAAGAGGTATGGCATACTTGTGTTCAAATATTCTCAAGTTTCTCCCAGTGATTTCAGATCAGACCAACTAATTTTTAAAGTTAAATGGAAAAGCCAAAATGTTACCACCAATACACATAGGAACACGAGATTACCTGTATATATGAACACGACATACAATTTGAATAAAGTACAGTTCTCAGTATCATGAGACATCTTTTGAAAATCAGATGTTTTAAGTGACATCGCTAAATGGTTAAATAAGAGACACGTCTCTCTCTCTACCATAGGGAAGTATCTTCACAGCAAAAATACACTAGATTCTGTCTGCATATCTTTGGGAGGGAAAGTGAAAAGCAGGAGAAATTCCTACGACTGAGAAACTGTACTATGAGCAAGATGATGATTCACCTGAGAGACAGTAAAAGGCTCAGGATCTCAAACTATCAGTCAGACATCACARTGATCCCAGGAGAAAGGTACTTCATTAAGGCTTCTGTTCTATTTACAGATTTTAATTCTGTACCAAGGACATTTTAAGTYACTCACCCTTATCATTCTGTAACCTCCTGTGCTGAGTTTCCTAAGTGCCTTGAGATCCTCAATAAAGAAATATATACCACTAAAAATGAAAACTTAAGACTACTGAATACAAAGCATGGATAAGAGGACTCAATATCTCTAACAGTTTAAAGGTATTTTGGAGTAGTAATATTGTAAGTAATTCTTCATAAATTTATGTAGCTAAATCTAAACACAGCCTGTTCAACTTTCAGAAAGATTCTCATCTTTGATTAACAAAGAAGAGCAAATAACTTGAAAAAAAAGGCAGAAAGTGACGCAAACTCTAACACTTCACATTGCCAGCATACACATGCATTATAAGCACGTCACTGTTACAGTCTATTAAAAGACTAGGAAGCACATGATCCTCCTAAACATATATCACTCTCTACAGAATGAGTCAAGGATTGAGAAGTAGACAAAGTTTTCAGCTGAGAAAGCAGTTTGCTACCTGTTCTGATGAGTCCATTATCAATACTTATTTTCCTTCCTTTTTTTAACAAAGAGCTTCCTAACTGGGTTTTCAACAGCCCTCCACTTCAATAACAAAAAGAGTATTTTATTTGGCTAGCAGCACTGGCTTTCCTGGTGATAAKGCACTTAACCTCTTAGTAAGTACATTCAGTCCATGACCACAATCATGATTTTGGATTTCTAACAGTTTAAGAAGGAAAATATCACCTCCTGTCATCCTCAAAGCTGAGTACATCTAAACAAGGGTATACAGCTACTAACTGATACAATTACATCTGAAGTATTGGAAGCGAAGATGCCACTTTATAGCAAGAATTTGATTTTGATAGACTTGGGTGAAAGTATAACTGTTTTCAAGAAGCGTGAAATAAAGTCAGTATTTTTTTTTTTAAACTCTCAATGTTCTTATCCTTTTACCATGTAAAAGTACCAGTACCATGATGACTACAGGGCTGGCACATAGTAAAACAGAARTGGAAATACAGAGCTTAGATAAATATTGCTTTGATTCAGTGGATCCTGCTGTGAAGGATAGAAGCAGAGTGATAGAGGTAGATAAGTTAATTCTGCTGCTGARTTTCTCTTATTCTCTTGCACTGTCTCATCAAAATAAGCTAAATATAAAGGCAGCAAGAATAAAAAGATTAAGAAACTGCATAGCTTTTAATGGTCTTTCTCCTTAGAAAAGTACTGTGGAGACCTGTTAGAGATTAAAGGATGGACAGTACCATTTACTCCAAGATCTCACATCTGAGTTTGCTCAGGAGAGTTAACTGGGGCCTCSAAGTGGAAAACCATTAAGATAGGGGGTAAAATTAGAAACAAGTGCATTCTGTTCATAGGATACACCWAAATCCTCTCCATTTTTCTCTGAAGGCAGGGACTAGATTTGYGGGTATTTTAAGGGTACAATGTGCCATTCTCCTAGGTCAGAAGAGAGCAGCATCACTTTGCAAAAGTGCCTCTATAAGACAGATACCTGGACAAGCACAGACAGATGYGTGAACACTTGAAATCAGAGGCAGGAACGAAGCTGGTGACACAGCTGGCTTCAATTCTGCTGGTCAAGTACAACAAAATGGTTACTCCAGTAGAAATTGGCACCCAGTTCAGGGCAGCTGAGATTACAGCTAATGCGGGATATAATTGCCTTTCATTAAATAACAAAACACCATCCAACTGAAGCATTTCTAAACATGTTGGTCCCATAAGGATTCCAGTGCATTACTCTTCTATACAKGCCAGAGCCAGCAGTCCCCAAGGAATGCCAAAGAATTAAACAGGAGCTGCATTCATTCACGGCCATCATGGCCAAACATTAGAAAACTTGCATTTAACACAGAAAGTTAGCATTTGACTCAAATGTTTTGGAGAGAGAAAACGAACTGCAGTTTTTAAAAACCATATTGGSAAGACGGATTGCTCCATTTCTTTTGATTAAAGATCTATTCTGAAATATTCTGTCACTCCCCAAGAGAAATTTTAACATGGCTCCAAAGATAAACGGAGAAACACTAAAGAAATTATCCAATCATTTATGAATWACTGGAATAAGTTATAAATTATTATTGCAGTAAATATAGAGTCACATTAATCAGCATATATGGTCACTGTTCCATCTCACAGTATACTCACATGAGGAAAGAGGTGGTTTATTTCCTATGATACACCTGAGTGATGGTAACACATATAACCCAGCCCACCTGGAAGTTGAACTAAGGAAAGTACTTCCATGATCTAAGAATCCTAAAATACCAWAATCTTAAATCAAGAACTAATTATCTTCTATGAATTTCCAGTTGTACTGTTTTCAGCGTGCCACGAACCAGCTTTGCTGGTAACTGAAGAATTATATATTCCTTAGACCTGTTGTTAAGGCAAAAAAATATACATAACTTTTTCTCCACTGCGTTTAATTTACTATCTTGTTATATGCTACAGCAGGTACACACAGAYACATACTTAAGAAACACCATTCTCTGGCAGTGCTATTTTCAGAATTGCATGTATACTTCTGCTCTTAAAATAACATTCTTAGCACAGCAGCAGGCATAACAGCACTTCCTTTTTTGTAGCTCTTTTTTCTTCCTCCATACTAATAGAGACATCACGTGTTTTTTAATCTTTCTGCTCAAAGACCTCAAGAGTGACTCATGAACTTCCACAAATCCCTAGGAGGTTTAGCCTRCAATCTACAAATGGGGCAAGTGAAAAACCCACACTCTTAAAACTGTCTTTATCTCTCAAGCCATGTTTTTAGTCCTCGAGAGATAGTCATAGCCTACRTTTTTTCATGCTTCAAGRAGTTTGGGGGTTTTTTTGGTAGCTTTTTGTGTGTTTGTTTTGTTTTACAACACGTAGACAAAGGTGCTAAAGTGACAGAGAAAACATAACTCTTGCTTTAATGCAGCAGGAGCCATATTAACGGGATGGCAACCAAAACAATTACCTAGAGCCCCATGACAGCTGAGGCATGAAAAAGGGAGCACTAAATCGCCTTAGGTAGCGGCGCTGGTGACAGAGAGGGAAGCAGGAGGGGCCTGCAGCTGTGGAGCCTTTGTGGGGAGAGCCCAAAGCATCAGCTCTGAACACGGCAGAGCCGCCCTGCGCGCCGAGGTGATAGGTGGTGATAGGTGGGGGTCTTGGCTGCAGGTTTCCAGGAAAAATTCCTTCCAGAAATGAGAGAAGAAGGGGAAGGAAAAAAAAAAAAAAAAAAAGATAAACTATAAGCCAATTCATTAATCAGAAAAAATGACAGCACATAGTAAATAAATGTGGGATGCTGAAAACTATGGCTGTGCTGGCATGAGGCACTGGGACCCACCCCCACAGAGCCATCTACTCAAGTCACAAATAACTAAGCAGAGCTCCGCACCGTCCTAGATGGAAAGGTAACATCCATGTGGATAAGGACACCCCAAAACACCAAGGCCCCATCTGCCCCTCAGGAGCCACGAGGACTCGCGTGGCGCAGACGTGGCCCTGGGCAAACCCTGTCCATCCCGCTTGGGCAGCGCCTGTGCACCCGTTGATCCCGGTTCGCACCCTGATGCCGCCGGCGCAGCCGGACCTTGGCCCCGGTGACAGCAAAGGCTGCGCAGGAGAGAGGAGCGCGGCCAGGCCCAGCGCCCGCTGGGGAAGCAGCCGCACCGGCCGCTGTCACCCGGGCGGCTGCAGCACGTGCGGGGCCACGCTCGCCGCCTCCCCGGGCCGGCGGGGATGGACGGGGTGCCTGGTCCGGCTGTCCGGGATGCGGGGCCCTCGGGGATCCCCATACCGGCACAGGGCCCGGCCCTGGGTCCATCATGGCAGCAGYAGAGGGTCCTTCAACACCCCTCCCAAAAAACGAGCACGGGGCCCCCAAAGCCACCCCAGCACAGGGYCCCTCAGCACCTGCCGCCCCTCACACTGGGGCACCCCCCGGTTCTCCCCCAAACCGAGCTCTTCCCGCCTCGGCCRGCTCCTGGCCGCCGCCGTCCTGCCCCGCCGCGCGCCTC
>PTEX01000041.1:1943854-2044152 GCA_003342815.1 Eudromia elegans | reverse complement strand
CTGCAGCAGCGGCGGTGGCGGCCGCGCCTGCTCCGCGCGCCGCTGCCCGCCCGCCTTTGTTCGCCCGCCCGCAGGCGGCGGAGGGGACGCAGCCCCGGCGCTTTGCGGGAAAAAGCCCCTCGCTCCAAACCTTCCTCACCCGGTTTGGGGTTTTTTAACGCACCGCTACCCGGGCGGGGTCYGCGCCCCTCGCAGGGGCGGGGGAGAGAAGCGCGTTTGGGGGGGTTCTCTGGCCAGGTTTTCTGCATTTTCCTTTTATCTCCGTCCCCACCGCTCCCTCATCCCTTTCTCTAAACTACCCCGTGGTTCCGTTTTGATTCAGCTACATCCCCCTTCCAACTTTGACCAGCCAGGGCACCTGCTCCAGCACCATCAACAGTTTGGGATCGGCGTTCCCGGCTGAACAAGAGACCTCAGCCTTGCTCCTCTCCCTCATAAATATGCAAGAGATGCAGCCAGAGGTGGCCTGAACCTCCACATTAATCACAGAGCGAACCTCGGTTGCAGCCTCGTTCAGCGTTTGGTTCACGCATGATGCTCTTTAAACAAAAGGGTGATGAGAAAGCAGTTCCATTGCTCGAAAGCCACTGGCATTTGTGTTCCCTGTTGGCTCTGTCCTTTGGCAGTAACGCGGCCTGTTTAAGCACAAAGCCGTGGGATGCAGTCCCCCAAATAAAAGGCTTCAAACCGATCAGCAATGCTCGTTAGCATTTCACTTCCTAAGCGTTACAAAGAAGCTCTTCCTGTGACCATTAGCTGTTAACTGAAACAGATAACTCAAATTCCTGCACAGCCACCGTTCCTCCTCCCTGCAAAATTTGATAGAAGTTTTGCTGCGTAAAAGCCTTGGGATTTAAATATCAGATTGAACTTGAAAATAAGCACAGGACCTGCAAGCAAGGGCTTTAGACATGAACACAACCCTGCAACCCTTACCAATGCAAATTAGCTTAAACAGAAACATTTTTAATCAGGGTAAAAGCTAGAGACTAAGGCTCTAACTTTATAAAACACTTACATGAATTKCCTTTGGCTTGTGAGCTAGTCTGCTCACATCCGCTTTACACAATCATTATAAAAAAGGCGCTAACRCCATCCATCATAGTACTACAAAGGACTAAAATATGACTGAGACAGCATATCTAGGTCTAGTTTGGGTGCCTCTTTTCTGAGCTGTGTGAGCAATTCATGAGTTCAAACCTTTCTGTAAATGCTCTGTGGAAGCAGAGCAAGCACTGCGGATGCTCGAGAGAAACAGAGTAGACAACTACTGGCATGCCAGTGATAAGTACAAGGACTATTTCAGATCAAAGAGAAATTCTTCAGTAATACAGGAAGATCACTTGAATTTGCTCCTGCCCTTTGCCATCCTTGTGAAGTGTCTAAAATTAATACAGTATTKGCAGATGTCCTGACTTTCCTGAGATTTACTTTTATATTTGAAGGGATATATGTGTAAAAGGTAAAAATCTAGAGCACGTGTGCGCATGCATTTATATATATATTTATATATATTTTCCATCTGAATGCACTCTTGAATATGCACTTATTGCAAACCATATAATGAATTKATAGTTATACAGGCTTCAGAAAAGAAGCAATTGTCTTTTTAGCAAGGAAGTATTGCTTCACAAATTCTGGTACAGCAATCGGGTGCTATTTCCTGTAGTAATTTCAGTCATCCCAAAAACACAATAGCATTTCTCCCCTTTTTAACCTAATTGGTGTGTCTTGTTCATGCATTTACAGCTATATCGATACCAAGGGATTTAGTCTCCTGAGGCCTCATATTTACCTTARTATTTTTTGTTTTAAATCCATGACTAAATCTGACAGCTCAAGACTGATAGGTTACACTAGATGAAAAAGTCCTTTTGAGTGTTAAGTATTATGTACCCAACTTAGTAATGCCTCCATTCTTTCTARCATTTCAACTTCTGTATTTCACTTTTAGTCTGCAATGTCTGCAATAAGAGAAAGCCACTTTTCACAGCTAAGTAGCTTGAAGCTGGTTTGTTTTTTTTTTCCTTCTCATTCCTAATACACTTACTGCTTTCCTTCACTAGATCAGCAGTCACAGAAAAGCCTTGCAAGTCCACAATTTATTTGCTGGTGTGCTATATAAGTCAAATTTTCATCCAGTTATATATTACTTGTTCTACCTAACATGGATAAAACAAGTGAAAGGAACAGATAGGATTCAAAGAATCCCTTTGGCGTGCTTGATTAAACAAGGCACTTACTTTAAAAACAGTAATCCTCACTTTGACTGTTTCATGTTACACATAACTGGTCAACTGTATTCTATTAAGAATCTATCCTTCTACTATGCAAGTAAAGGGATAAACATTCTGCCACCTATATAAAATGCAACAAAAGCTGAACTCTCATCTACAGAGCATTTTTTTTCAGTTGTATTTTTTGTCCTTAATGAGCAATAAAAGGAAAAAAAGGGAAAAAAAGATTAAATTTTTTAGTCAATCATTGAATGACAGCCAACTATAAGTTGCAAAAAAAAAAAAAAACTTACATCAAACCTCTGTTGTATGTAGGTAAGGTTTAGGAAGCGTCCAATAGTTACTTACACATTAATTACCATAGTATGAAATCCACCCTGTTTGTAAGCTTCTCCAAGGACCAAGAGACTAATCCCTAGCTCTTGAGTCATTTCCCCATTTCCCAATACATCAGCAGGACTATCAGCTCTACCTTGTATTCTCAACAATACCAACATRGATCTTCAAAGGCATTTACTTACCACAATTTTACTGCCTCTGGTGCAGAATGAAGGTACTAGGGAGTTCCATGGCAAGTCTCAATGCACCTGAAGTTCTTTCATTATGTTTTAGTGCTTGTTCTTCTTTTTCTTCAGGTAAATGCTTATCCTACATTATAGAGATTGCAGTAAAATAATTCTTAGCAGTTACCCTATCTTCYAGATATCTTCTAGAATCTCAGTTATTGTTCTTTTCCATGACTGTCAATTAAGTTTTAAAAAATAAAGACCTTTTCTTTTTCCCCCTCAGAAAATCAAAAGCTACCAAACTGATGCCCTTTTTTTTTCAGAGATTATTTTTTGTAAATAAAATAAAATAAAAAAAAACCCCTTTTAATGATGCCCTTTTTTTTTCAGAGATTATTTTTTGTAAATAAAATAAAATAAAAAAAAACCCCTTTTAAATAGCCTTGATTTTGATGTTCTAAATATTGCAAATGAATGTCAGTATTATATTAGCAGGAATCTATGAGGAAATCTGTGTGATGCCTGCTCACACTATACCAACCTCATTACAAATTTTATTACTCATGTTAGGCAGCGCTAATCTAGGTTATTATACCACACCCATCACCATGAGAATGAAAGTCAAAAGTATCAGAAGCATTTTRCTGTTCTTATTTTCTCAGGTATTGCAGTTTCAATATATAAAAATGATTAGTTGCACCTGAAAGATTCAAGAAACTGAAGAATTGTACAAACATCCTAAGAGAAGTAGGAAATTAAAGTAYTCTACTCTCAGCTATGTTTTGCATAGGGGAAGAAATTTTTAGGCTAATGCAGGAAAAGTTTTTGTTTTGACATACGGTTTATACAGAACACTAGAGAAAGAGTTTGGATTTTATCAGCAGAGAGYTCCTTTAGGTTGATGGAATAAGAGAAAAAAAAAAGTTGTGCCCACTTTTGATTATCAATAACCAACAAGTTATACAAACTTTGACTATATAAAACTTGCTTTTTTATTATTATTACTATATTGATCTCATTGAAAAATAATGAATACCAGTATCAAATTATATCCCCAAAATATCTGCAAGTGAGACAGCGACTATCTGCTAACAGTGCAGTTCTGGAAAAAAAAAAAAAATCTGAACTCATAGACAACTCAGTATTTWCAAAAGTATAAATTCCTTCAATACATTGTAAAATGAGACTGTTAAACCAAACTATCCAAACTGTTASTTTTAACTTGAAGATGTTATGCAGGTATGACAGCATGGGTTGCAGACAACAAATTGCATCAGAGCACAGATGGAGCAAAAAAATTTCCTAGTTTGAACAACTACGCTGGCCAAAAAGTCCCATGAATTTAACAGCCATCCTTAAACACTCTGTCCCCTCCTTGAGCCCCAACAATAACGTTTGTTTCTGACACCAGTAATTTTTTTTCCAAAAAATGAAAAAAATCAACATCTAGAGTACTTTGTGGGCAACAACTGAGKGTCCAGAGCAATGCTGCTGAACTTAAAAGTAAAAAGTTTTTTATAAATCAAGTCAACAAATCATATTCAAACTAGAACTTAAAATTAGATTAAAACCAGGGTTGMTGAAATGACTTCACTTTATTCCAATACATTTAAAACAAATCTTGGAAGGTATAAAATTAATAGYTGTGTTAACAGCAAGTGTGAGAACTTGTAGAGAAATAGATTTATCTGTTCTTACTGGTTAAGTAGAAGTCATTTATTATGAATTTCTCCAGAACATACAGAGCTAAGTATAGTGCTAGAGGGTACTAGGCATATATAAAAAATCTTAATCTTGGGATGTAAGCAAAGCCCAAGTATGTAAGTAGGCCTGTAATTTTCAGTCCATATGTACTATTRAAGAAGTGGCATTTCATAAGAGTTATAGAAAAAGATTTTGGGTGTGGAGAAGAACTTCATGTTTAAAACATCATCACCTCAACACACCCAAAAGGTGTGTACACTTTAAATCGTTACTTTGTGTCTTGCCTCACATTACCATCCACGTGAATGAGGCAGCAAATAGCACATAATGGGATATGTAAACTGTAATTACTACCTCTAACTTCTTGAGGGGAAGAAGCAYGAAGAAAGCCCAAGATCTGTATGTGCTTCCCAATGGAGTTCTCTTCTTGCCATGTGGGTAGAAAAGTGGAAGCTAATTACTATTTTACTACTATCCATGTGGGGTTTTTTTCAAAAAAAAAAAAAAAAAGAGAGAAATAAATAAATGCCTCAAATTTATCCAAAAAAGGATGAAGTAAAAAATGTGTTTGTTTTAGGATCTATGATGATCACTTTACCCTGATCACTACTTTGGAACCAGATAAACTGAGGCAGTACATGCTGCAAACAAATTGTTTTTTTTAAAAAGCAGTTCATATAGAAAAGAATCATTTTGATCCTTCCCAAAAGTTTATAGCAACAGATGTAAGTGCTTTAACTACAATAACAACAACAACAAGAAAAGCTTAAGTGTTCAAAAGCAAAGTATACCGATGAAGGAAATAGCTGTCTCAAGTATCAACAAAGCTGAGGTTTCTAAATAAGTTCAATCTCTTGTTACCGAAACCACCRTTACCTCTTGAACATCTCCCTCACAAGTATTTTCTTAGATACCTGACAATGCTTCACTGTGCATCTCACTTGTCTAGAAACACTTTTTTTCCTGCCTTTGGAGAGGACAAACGAATGCTTTAGTGGCTCCAGTAAATACTGTTAAGGTGATCTAGTACTCCCTCTGCTGGCAATGCAAACAATGTACAGGCATTCCACAAGAAGGTCCTTCATGGAGAGAGAATTAAGAGAAAAAAAGTTAAAACAATTAGTAAAATTTTAACACTTCCAAGTTTGTTCTTTAAGATGGCACTCTTCAGTTTATGAAAACTGAAAGGCAGGGCAGCCTTTTATTTAAGTAGCTAAAATAATTTTAATAACTTCTTGGTTATAAAAACTTAAACTGCAAGTTGTGACCTTTTCTAAAATATTGAACTCTGCTTATCCTCATTTTAACCAGCTATTTTTTTCTAKTTATCTTCAGCAGCTATTTTCCAAAAATCAACATTTTGTTGGTTTAGGACTCAAATTAAAAAAAAAAATTAAAATCTTATTTATTAAACCTCTGTACACAAAACGAACAGGTATGTACAGCAAGTTTACATGAAGGAGGATGTTACAAAAGATACAGTGGTACTTAAAACTGACCCACATAAATAATTTATAAAAATATTTGAAATGGTGCAGATAATGCTGGTAGTCCCTGATTACTTCCATCCGATTGCCAGAATTTAGATGTGGGAAATCTTTAAAGTTCAGCCTTTTTAAAAAACAGTCTGAATATATTAAACTTACCTACAGGGTAATTAGCAAACATATAAAGTATAGGTTATTGTACAAAGAACAGATTAAAAAAAAAATCTGCAATTCACCTGAAACTCAAGGACAATATAAAGTAATGAACACCAAATCACAACTTTGAGTTTCGTGTATTGGCAAGTAAATTGTTCTTAATAAATCAACAGTCTTGTTATTCCCTAGTGGAAGGATATGGGAAATTCTTGTACATTTTCTGGCAGCGCTGGTCCTGATCAATATGGAAGTCCTGCAATGACTGCAGTTCCAAGGTGGACCAGGGATATTTTTCCAGAGTTTCTCCTTGCCACAGAAGGATGAAGATTATCTAACTCTGTAAATCTGGAGGAGGAGAGAGAAGGGCACAGAGATCTGGATCTAATGCAGCAATGGAAGACCAGTTAAGATTAGGGCTTTTTCTTTTGCTGGTTTCTAGGGGAATTTTTTAAAACACTTCGTATGCGAAGATAAACACCTGTTGATTCTGCCATATTTTCAAATTCAAATGGTGTTATTCCTACAGCAAACTTGCTCATGTCAGGAATGGGACTGGAATTTTTTGCAGATGATTCAGTGCTTGTGACCACTTGATTAACACCTGTATTTGCTCCATTGCTAACCTCAACTTTGGGAGCAAGGGTGATGTTATTCAGCACACCTTCAGAATCTGCATTATCGGGATTTTCATTTAAAATAAGCGAACTATCTTCTGGATTAGGACTRGTGTTAGAATGTTCATCTGCTGGTATCTGTGAACTAATGTCAGAAAACTTAGTTTCTACTGTATCCACCTTGTCAGAAGATCTTACTTCTGCAACAAGTTCTACTTCATTCCTGGATGGTGATGATGTAACAGAGTTTCCAGTTAAAGGTGTATCTACAGGAATATCAGAGTCACTGTTTGTGCTTTCGGCCTGCTCTAGWGCTGCCCAAATTAATCGTTGCTGTTCCTCCAGCTCTTCTAAAGTCAGAGTATCCTCGTCCATGGTTGAGTCCACTATTTTTGGCTGAGAAGTAACACTGGAAGGAGTCAACGGTGGAGTACTCCTAGGAAGAGGCTGAGGTGGTGTAGAGTGTAGTGGAGTAAGTGGAGGTGTCCCTCGTGGTAAAGGAGGAAGAGCTGAACTTGATGGAGGCCCAGGTGGCAACGGAGGCTGGAACTGAAAACTGTTACGAGTTTGAGACCTTTGTGGCACTTCCAAACCTAGAAAGACGAAAGGCTTGTATTACAATCTGAAATCTGTGCAGGGCAAGATTAAGAGTATCAATGCTATGACAACTAGGAGACTTTTCTCAGCCTTGGCATTTAACTGATATGGAGCAAACCTTTTGAAGGTTTTAACATCCCCTGAAGCTATTTTAGGTTTTTGATGATTCTGATCACTCGGAAAAGTAAAACAAAAACCTCTTGAATGTATCTAATATACTCCTTCCACACAAAAAAGACAGAATAACTATACCAGAATCTATGTCCATGTCAGCTGCTGGTACCTCTGAGTTGTCTTCTTTTGGTCGCTTTGAAGGATGTGAGCTTGACTGTGTTGCAGTCCTTTTATTGCTTGACTTTGTACTCGACTGAAGTTACCCAAGAAGACAAAAGAAATTAGAATTAAATCATACAAGTAAAATTTTCTACTACAAATATCTTTAAAGCATTTAGATTTAATGCAACTGAATAGAACTGCAATTTTGTTTTAAGTAGCAAAGAAACGGATTCTCTGCATATCTAACACAGGATTAAGATCAAATTTCCACCTGGCCACCCAGATCTTGCGAGACCAACACAAGTATTACAGATTCCTTCATAGCAAGTTGTGAATTTGTCATTTAATTCCCTATAGCACTACATAGTAATACAGAGTATAGAACATACATCTCACATCCTTAATCAGAAATATTTGACAAAACTAGGCTAGAGTCACAGTAGAGAGAAGATCCAAGAATACTAGAGGACTGAGTAACCACATCTTTTCTCAAGTCAGTATARTAGGATTACTATTAATCATGTCTAAGGCAAATAATCCTTTATTATGGAAGTCTAGAACTTAGCAAACTGCTTTTAGTCTGTAAAAGTTTAGAGCTCTCTATATTCACGACTATTGAGAAAATACTGAATAATCATGGTTTGCAATAATGCAATTTCTTCTGAATATRAAACTGCTTTTTTGTTAGGAGATAGGCCAAGATACAGATTGCTTTGCTAGTTAACTAGAATGCAAAGCCACCGTCATGTGTAAAAGTATCAGTTTTATCACATCCATAATAAAGTCTATTCCCTTACAAAACCAAATTAAGATATAAACAAGAGTTTCTCGCTATCAATACTACCTAAAAGACTTCCTTAGACAACTTGTGTGTGTGTGTGTGTGTGTGTGTGTGTGTGTGTATGTGTGTGTGTGTGTATATAGCACTACGACATACTCACCGCATGAAAATTAGAAAGGTAGTTTGCAAAAACATCCTTCTGTTGAGATGGCTGCATGGGTATGGAACCAAATATCCGCCATTCCTACAGAGGATGTACAAAAAAGAGAGAGGAAAAAAAGGCTGAGGTTGCATATGCGTGGCTAAAAACATGACAGTAAAATATAAGAGAAACACTAAGAGATAACAAGACAAGATAGATTACAATTTTTACAAAAGAACTTTCATTTCATGGGAGTAAATAGGTCTTAAATATGAACAYTGGCAAACCAAAGTGATCCATTTCAACATACAAACAAAAACAACTGATGCAATGCCCCGTGACTGCCTTAGAAAAATAGTCATTTTTCGGAAATGGCATAGTAACCCTTTTGCGATTACCAGGCTTCAACACTCATAACAAATACAGACTTCCCTCTGAAATAAACTTTCAGAGAAGAACTCATACTTTGAACAATATCTTATTTTTTAGTGAAAATTCTGACAAAGCTCTAAGGACAGAACTTATTCTTAAGTTATTTTTAAGTACATAGGTATTATCAATGAAGAAATTTGTTACTAGCAGTACATTAAATTACTCTTGAATATAAAGTTTGACAGCAAAGGTCATAAAAGATTCCTTATCTGAAGAAAAAAGGTCAGCCACAGAATGTAATAATATACTTGGTTATTACTCTATATGCTGTTTGGAAAACAGAGGACAGTCACTTACATCTGGGATCCCACTTGGAGTGGACATATTAAATCCTGGATAGTTTATCAATTTAGAGACATCGTAAGTGACACGTTTGGGTTGATGGGATCCTTCATCTTCTGTTTCACCGTCATCTATAACAGAATATAATTATTACAGATGCTAATTAAGAATGCTACTGAAAGCATCACAGCTTTAACAAAAGCTATTCCACAGCAAATTAGGTTTCAAGAAATTTGCTTAGTTTGATCTTGGAATCTTATTAAACAGGAATAAGTTACTGAGCTTTAGAAATCTTTATGGTTTTTCTTGTGAACTACAATGAAGAGAAGCTGTAAACATTATAAAAAGGAATATTAGGAAATTTGTCAGCAGATTAATTGGAAGTCTTAGCAGTTYCACCCACAAGAACATAATGTTCTGCTATTAGTTGTTGATAAAAGGACAAAAACATATGGACAAAGTCCCTTTGACCCTACAAAAATCTGTATTATAGAAGGAGTTGTTTGGTTTTGTCACCAAATGGATAGATAAAAGAGAATACTATTCCATGATTGTAGACAAAAATAAAAGATTTACAATGTTCTCTCTCTTCTATTAGGACGGAAGTTTACAAATTGGGTGTGTTACAGTCTTCCAAACAGAACACAATAAAGAGCCAGCAAAGTGAGAGCTGCATTTCACTGCACATTCCTTACCTCTTCCATCATAAAGTGCAAGACCTGAGTGCTCCATTTCAGCCTCCTTGAGCCAACCTGGAGGATAACCCAGTTGACGCATGCGATATATAAATGGAGGAAGACTCTTATCTGTAACACCAAGCGCATCCTGAAGTTCTCCACTAAGTTAAGAAAAAACAACAAGTACTCCAGTAAGTACATAACTGAACTTCGGAGGAAGGAAGCCATGMATATTTTGTGGAAGTTTAAACTACCAAGTAAAAATACTTTAGTTTTAGAAGCTCTACAAAAGATTTTGGTTGTTAGAAACTTCATCCTGTCAATCCCAGAAATAACTAAAGTCAAAAAAGCACTTATATTAAAGAAAGCTTTTAACACTTCAGTATACCAAACAAGCACAGTAATTTTAAAATGCTTAAGTATCTCAAATTTACTGATGATTTGTTTAGACTATCACGGCTATATGATGATTATATATATAAATTTGAACACAAACCACGAGTGAGACTCAAAAACTACACCTTTCCGAATTCTGCACTCATCTTTAAGCAGCAAGAGTTCAAAGTACTTATAACTCTCCCTGTGAAAAACAGTTGCAGTAGCAACAAGTAWAAAATCCATCTCTCTACAACAGAGAAAATTTCATGGGAAAAGAGCGGACCATTAAGCTAGGATGAAAATTTAGGCTTAAAAAATATCTGAGAAATTTATTAAMCCAAAACTTTCTTCAGCAAACAAATTTGCACATAATATACCCATAGTTAGGATTAGTACATTTGATTTATAGAACTCTGAAAAGCAAAATTTGACATTCTAAAAGGAGAAAAGTTATTCCAGAAAAGCAGTGCATAGGTAAGGGAAGGAAAAAGAGATACCTAATTACTCCTGGTTTAAATTTTCCAAATCTCTCTTCTACTTCTTCTGCATGGTAACGCTGCTGATAATTCTGGTTGCTTGTTTCGCCACAAGCTTCCAAATACTCCTTTCTCTTCTCACTTATACGAGCAGCATTTCGCGGCTTAAAGATAATRCAGTCAGAAAGCTTAAATTCAGGCAATTTACAATTTATGCAAGGCTTCACTCAACATAAAAATGGTATCCTTTACCCCATGCTTCTTCAATCTTTCAACCACACATCCAAGGTATAAATACACTTGTAATGAAAGTTAAACAAAAACTAAAAAGGAAAAAGAAAAAAAAARMATTTGCATTTGAGTTAGCCAATCTCTGAAAGAGGAAGAAAGACTGTTCAAACTGAAAAGTCTTCCTAYGTGAACAAAGGGTATATTCAAACCATTGTGCTATGAAACTCATTTACATGCTGATTTAGTATGTTAATGCATACAATTTGTATGGAGAAACACAATTTTATCAATAGGCATTAATAATTATTATTCTAATAACTATTATTACATGATGCATCTTATTGTTACTTATTTAGTGTTGCAGTTATACTGAAACATTTTTGGAGAGGAGAAGTCTTTTGAATTCTGATGTAGAGTTTACCTTTGGACAGTCTTTCATTTGATGTTCTTCAGAACCACAATTAAAACAATGAGGTTTTGGCCTGTTTAAGAAAAACCAAAAAAATTATTACATTTGAAAATCATTTTGCAATGTCAAATGCAATTAATTCAATTTTTAGTCTTAAACGTCAAAAGAAAATATGTTGAGCTTTGCCTGCTGATGGCACGTGCTGTTTTCTACTTTTCTGAAATTAACTATTTAATATAAATCTTCAAAATAGAATAGGAAAATTTTATTTCCTGGTCTTAAGTAGTACAGCAGAATGGGGAAAAGAAAACACCCACAGACCTGTAAAAAAATAAAAGCATGTATGACTGCATGTGGAGAGGAAAAAAAAGAATACTACTATAATTACAGAGATAAAGTAATACTTCCAGAGAGAAAAAGATTTTTTATATCCTATAAAGTTATTCCTTCAAGAGAATGAATAGTAGCGGTTAGAGAATAATTCGGGTTAGATCTCAAGAGGTCTCTAATCCAATCTCCTAATTGGCAGGGTCAGCTATGACAACAGATTAGGCTGCTCAGGGATTTATCCAGTTGGGCCTTAAAAATGTCTAAGGATAGAGACTGCAAAAGCTCTCTGGGCAGCTTGATCCTATACTTGATTGTCCTAATGGTGAAGAAGCCACCTTTAAAGTTCCACAACTCTTAATTACTGAAGGCTGTAATTGATAAAATTTTTTATATCAAATAATGGGGCAGAGCATTCACTGAAGAATTTCTGCTTTTGATTATATATAGAAAAAAATCCTTAGAGAAAAGGACAAAGTAAATAAGGTCTGCATGGTAGAGCTTAAACTATGTTCAAAAGCAGGGAAGAGATGTTAAACACTACTTTTAACTCCAGAGTAAACTTCCATCTTATTACATCTGTAATGCAGTAATATCTCTATTACTCTTCTCAAGCTTGTATCATCAGAGATCTCATTGTTTTTACAATACTTTGAATCAGTTACCAAGAGAACTCTCATAGGAGAGTATGAATTATAAGATTCACAACCACTGACTGAGGAAATCACAGGTATTGTGAAACTGCACACCAAAACCCTCAAAGTGACTCTAACTACAACAGTAATTGCAGCTGGCTTCAAGTCTAATTTTCCTTGTAGACTGATGCCATGGTAATGAGCATGTTTGACATGGGGAGAAATCCCAATCTCTTGCAAAACTTAAAAAAAATATTTTTTTTTTAAAAAAACGTTCACTTTTATCAAATTAGGACAAGCACTAAAAGGGGAGATAAACAGGTGACACAGAAACAAACATCCAGGATAACTCTCCCCAAGTCTTAAAGCCTCCAATTAGATAAAAGGAGGTTATCACCTGCCTCACATTTACACGCAGCTCAATCAAAAATATTTTGCAGTGATTCAAGTACTTTATCACCATTTCATTAACAGGAACACAACTGTTAAATCCAATTTTACTTCAAATTGTAGTAATTTCAATCAAAACAGACACTTAACCCAACATGTCTCTTCGAGTTTCCCAGTAAAAGTTTGTGCTGTCTTCCACTGCATCTGAAATCAATGACTTCTGGTGCTATGAAGACAACCCAAACTATTACTGGGAAATTCTATTAACTTCACTTTTCCCCTTGTAAAAGGCATAAATAGAAGTCCAAAACTGTCTTAAAGAATCTAGAAAGTCAGACAGCAGTTGTTGTACAAAATACACAGTATCATGACAGCATGCCAGTGCATGGATGACAAAGCAATCGCTAAAAAGACAAGCAACAAAAGACCAGAGCATAAACAACTTCAGAGTTTCTTAAAACACTGATTTGAGGCCCTTTCTAAGAAAGGTAACGGACCACAAAAATCCTGTCACTGCAGCTCAGCACTGGTTTAGGTAATTTGAACTCATTTCTAAAGTATATTTAAGGGTTTAGTATACTAGCAAATAATCACAGYGTATATCTGAACTTTTCAGCTCAAAACTTTATATTCAAGAAAAATACAAACCTTTTTGGTTTTACTTGTATTTCTTGTCCATCTAGGGAGAGAATCTGGCTGAAAACTTGCTGATATCTTTAGATGTCAATAAGGAACTGCTACTGGATCAAGCAAAATTTCAATCTCATTTAGAATACCAATAAAAACTAGCAGTGCTTTGAATAGAACATTGACTCTACTATGTWACAGATGAGTCCTCCGTATAAATCTATTCTTGAAAAGTACAATCCACTATACACTATTTGCTAAGATGGGTTTGTGTAGTTCCCTTCTACCCCATTTCTATTCAATAACCAGTTTTGCTTCTTTTTTTTTCACCTTGCCAGATTTATAGTTGTGATACACTTCCTATCAATCTTATGMGTTACAAACCTCAAAATTTAGTAATATTTTCTGGCAAAATTTCCACAATATAACTCACTTCTCGAAGGAGGTAAATCCAGGGCATATCATATTACTTATTTTTGCTTTTTGACTATACTTTGTCCATTTTCTTCCCACTTAGGTAGGAAAGTACAAGGAGACCCTTGTCCCAAGTAAACCCTCAYGGAAAAGGCTCAGAGGCTCAGCAGAGTTCAGAAGCAGCATCCAGAATCTAACCACTGACTTTCAAAAGAAAAGCATTTGTCACACAGTGGTCAAGCTGACACAATGACTACAGTACTTCAACCACRGTCTCTAAGTTTATTTAATTCATTAGCAAAAGGTATTCTATGCTCAATGTTCCCTGAAGAAAAGTACAATAGGCACATCTGAAAAATAAAGTTAACATGATAGATCTGAAAGTTTAGCCATGCAAAAAGTTCCCTCCACTATTAGGGCATCTAAYTCCTTTATTTTTAAGTTAGACAGGGCATAAATACCATTTGAAGGGCAGAATTCACTTAATGCATTAAAATGAACCTCTTTTTGGAATGCAAAATTATGCCACATTGCACACACAAAGGCAGGCACAAGAAAATGCAGGTTAGTCAGTTCATAGATATAGATCTCCATCAGATCCAAATTATTTTTAAATCCCTCTAGTTAGTGAGGAACTGAAATGAGAAATTGGTTTTTTTTCCTCATTCTTTTTGAAGCAGAAACAATGTTGGGAAAGATTTCTTGAGAAAACTGAGAAAAAAAAAAAGGCACTTCCCCATTCCCACCTCTCAAATACTAGTTTTAAGAAGAGTCGGCTTTGCTTTTTAATTTACAAACCCAGCAAAGAGTCAGCTTTGTAAATTAAAAATAAGTTAAGAAAACGTAAATTAAGTTCACATTAAGTTCACTCCACAACTAAGTTTTGTCAAGAGATTTTCCCCTTGACTCCCCAGTTTGGCTTAATCACCTCAGAGGGTATTTCAGTTTACCAAGCCAAATTTTTCTCTTAAGCATCAGATTTTATAACTGCAAATCTGGACTGAGCTGTTAATAAAAATCACAGACKGACCTAAACAGTTCCAAAATCCAAAAGATCAATTTATAGGGATGCAGCATTCACTCTTCCCAAGAAAAACAGTCTTTCAAAAATCACTGACCCAATAATAAAATGATCATATTAATTACTCCTTATCTTTTAAAATCTGTAATATCTTATGTTTTAGATAAAAATATAAGTTTATTGAATAGAATCTGAATTCAACCCTACCACTAGCAATCTCCGGAGTCAATAAACAGAAAAAAGAACTTGTTTTAGCAAACAGGATACTTAGGTATTTCCCATCCTTCTGTCAGTTGTGGATTTTCATTTAATAAAGGCTGTCCCAGTTTATCAAGACAAAAATTGGTAAAATACAGAACACTTCCTACAACCTGTAGAAAAAAAGTCAGAAAATTGTCAGAAACGTGTCAGTATTTAGGTCAGATTATCTGGTAACATTTTTAGAAATTTACAATGCTTGATACATTTCCCAATTTTAACTCAGTCTACAAGGATTTTCAAATGATTCATGCCCACTTCTGTGCAAATAGTACTTTTCTAATKATGTAGCCAACACATACTCAAATGGATTTTTATTGCATTGGTAAAGTAAATTTAACAATGAGATCTCACTTTAACAGCACTCTATACTGACTACACAGAACAGAGTTAGACCTACCATTGAAGAACATACGGTTAAAACTTACACTGAAGGCTTCCTTCATTTTTTTAACAGAATTTGAGCTTSCTGCTTTAAAGTCTTCTTCCAAAACAACACTGGAGGGCTGACATGAAAAGTAAAAGTGCAAATAAATAATGAAAACGACTGTAAGAAGGAAAGTTCCACAACTCCTGAATTACCAAAAGGTGTAAGAGTCAAGCATATGGAGTACAGCTTCTACTTTTCCATGACCAAACATACACTAGCTTTAACCGAGTTCATTCAGTTTGCTTTTACATAAAATTCAACAAGAACAACTTTAAAGAAGCATTTATAAGGGCATAAAGGATGTCTTAATTGTCCTTTTCCCTCTCTATTTTTGGAAGAAATAGTTTTATAACCTTTATTTGATAGAGTTAGATGATCTGCAATTCATTTGGAAGCAGTGGTAGTATTCCAATATCACCTCTACAAAGATGCAACACAATGTCAGCTGTAAAGTACCTGCGGCTTAAGATTGAAGTGGCTTTTTTCTGGTACAGATCTCTGTTGCTCTTCATATTTTTGAACTAAATTAAAAACAAAATCTTCAATTTCTTGATGATACTGCCTGTAAAAGAGTGAAGAAATATACAGAAATTAAGAAATCTGGCTAAGCTATGGGTGAATTTTTTTCATTATTTTGAACTTAGTGCTCTGATCTATGAGCATTTCATAATTCAGAATATAAATTGTGAAATAATCTTCCAAGAAAAATACAAACATTCCAAGCAATGGGACTTATATGTTAGATTAATAAAAAGAAAAAAAAAGTTGAAAACTGACTGTTAGAAAGAAAATACTTTTGGGACAATTAGGGTGGCTAAAAACGCCAACGTCAAGAATTCTTCCTACTACTTTTAGCTGTTGGGAGTTTTRCAGTATTTCACATCTTTCGTTCCAACCAGTCTATTCTAAGACAGGAAAAATTGTGAGAATGAGTTCACATGTTCTTAAAACACACATGATTGAATTTGGACTAAGAATAAACTCATAYTGTACCTGTAGGCAGTTTAGTTAAGTGTAAATACATTTAAGGAAAAATGAATTACTAAAATAAAATTGTAGATGCTAGATTTTTTTTTTAACTAAATACATACAACCAGAGTTTAACAAGTTCATGTTACTGAACTTGCAAACATGCAAACAACTGGCGAAAACAATCAGTCTGACTTCCTGTCAGGATTGCTTTTGTTTGACAAGTACTTACTTTGAAACAACATTGTTCATAAATAAAATCTGCAGCAGAGGTCCATCRTATTTAGAGCTGTCCACTGAAATCCCACTGGAAGAACAGAGATGCAGATGACAGTTATTGTACTAGCTTTGCTGTAAATCGTCCCTATCCATTTTGTCTCGGCCAAGAGGCTCTCTTCCAAACAGTACAAACAGGAAAGTTTGGTCAATGCAAGTTCTGTTAAGTTTCTTCTATTTAGGAAAAGCAGTATGGATACAAATCGTTCTACAAAGGGATACTGCAAAAGAAAGGGAGCTCTCTATCTCTTATTAGAGATAGTTCTTAGAGAACTATTATCTTTTTTCCAGAGGAGTTCTGTTCAGTCAAAATTCTTTTCRTTTAGTATTAACATACCTAGGACGAGTCAGAATATTCAGTTTCCTTTTAAGTTCTTGATGTTAAGTTCTTGTTAAGGAACACGGCTTTCTTCAGAATGTGTACATTTACACTTCTCAGTTTCACAGTGAACAGGCATGYGCACACACAAAAAGCACACTTAACAAGAATTCCACAGAACAGCACAGAAGGTCTTCAGGTTTTTCCACTTCACTGCACAAGGAAATGCTCAGAAACACTTCTTTGATGAAGAAATGCAATAAAAAGCAAATACAAGAAACTAGCAGAAAAAAGAGACCAGCCATGATAAATGAAACTAACTCATTAGATACACCATGGCTAAAGCACAAGGCTAACAACATTTTATTTTTAAAATACTTGCAACCATCACAAAAGAGGCAAGAAGGGGGGCAGCTATCACCGTGCATTTATAYAGCTACTTATCCCCACCTTTGAGAACCAAACGACCCCTTTGCCAACAGATGCAAAAAACAAACACTGGCAAAACTTCAGGAGAAAAACTTCCTCCTAAGCAACGGAAGCAGAGGCTGGAGGGAGGGGCCGCAGCGAACCTCGGCTTCCCGCAGGCCTCTCGCCGCCAAGCCCGGCTCTCAGCAAGGCCCTTCACAAGGTCCTGTCCTTGCAGCCTTATCGGGAAGAGCCGCAATCCCTCACGGAAGACGATCCCAGTGAATAGAGACCCAGGCTAGCCCGGAAGAGAACCGGCGGCCGTGATGCCCCTCGCCCCGCGGCGCCCTCCCTGCAGGCCCCGTCGCTCCCATCAGGATATTTTCTGCCCGGAGCCGCCGCACCGTCTCTTCACAGTCCCGCAGCCGCTCGCGCAGCTCCGACAACGCGCCCTCAGCTCCCTCCTCTTCCTCCTCCTCATCGAAGYGGAGGTGAGAGGGCGGTGGCGGCGCGTCCTCCTCTTCAAGCTGCTCGAAGAGCTCGCGGTCGCCGAAGTCCACCTCAGCCGCCATCTTGAGCTGCGGCAGGAAGGGCGGTGCTGCGTGCGGAGACGGAACCACTTCGTGGCCCTGGGGAACTACAACTCCCAACAAGCACCGGGCTCCGCCCGCCACCACCTCGGACTGTATGGGGCGCAGTGCACGCTGGGAAATGTAGTCTTGTTCCATCAGGATAAAATGCSGCGCGCTGCACGCCGGGAGCTGCAGTGCGCGGGAATAACCTGTCCCAAAATGGGGGCAAGTTGCTCGCGTTCCATCTTCCTTCCCCAAACAGCACACGTCACGTAAGAAATACGGGAATACATACACACAAAGGAGAATACCACATCATAGCAACAGCAATGTAAAAATAAGGCTGATTTATAGCCAGAAACGTTAAATGTGATCAAATTTTATCTTTAAAATTTATGCATTTATGCAGAGATTTTTTTTTGCTTACATATTTCTCATGCTTTTAAGGGAAAAAAAAGGTTTCAAAGAAAAGGCTTTAAATCAAAGAGATAAAAGGGTGTCTCCATATGAAATTCACCTAGAGCCAAGCAATTAGCTCAAACTGCATTAATAAGAAAATAACTGCATATAGCCAATATTTTTGGACAAAAAATGGATAAAAATAAACTAGGCACATATTAGAACTGCAGCACTAAGTAAGATTTTTTGTTAGGCACACTGCATATCAAACTTGAGCAGCCCAATATCTTAACTTTCTCAGTAATGTTTTAGTAAAGAGAAAGGGAGTTAATGACAAAAAGGAAAGGTGTGCGAATGTCACACCCTCTACGTTGTGTATTCATCATCTTCAGCTACAGAGCGTACCTCCAATCTCCAAATCTCTTTTTAAAAACTATTTCAAGAGAGGAAAATCAAATGCTCTCTTTTTGACATCTCTGTTTCTTCTTTGACAACACTCTAATTTTCAAGTTTGGCCCAAAATATATCTTAACATAAGATCTTAGAGAAAAAAAGTCTTTATTATTAACCAGGTTCTTGCACTGGATTATGTGCCTATTGGCCCAGACTGCTAAATAACATCTACACAATGTTTCTTTCATGTTTCAAGAATTGAAAATAACTGTACAAGGTTAAAGTACAAAAGTACACAAGACAGTGGACACGAAATACCCATGTATGAGAGTTCAGCCCATCTGCTGCTTGGTTTGAAAAGTAGAACTTTAAACTAAAAAATACTGTCCCCTTCTATAGTTCTGTCAAGTTTAATGGAAGTGGGTATAACCTGATTACAACACTAACACCAGTATCACTGATCTGATATTTACAAAAAAATTGTATTTTTCAATAAATTAAAGTCAATGCAACACCCATGCAAGCTAGAATGCTAGCTTTTTGGTGAACAAGGACCCAACATTTGAACAAGAATCCTCCATAGTCCCAAACTGTAAAAATCACTTTTTCCTCTCAGACTGTATCCATTCCTCGCATTGAAGATGTAAACCCCAATCCCATTCCTCTTTGCGTATGAGTCTGTGATCTTGCCATTTCATACTGTGCATCTAGATTTCTGAAAACTTCTTCCTGTTGTTTCAGTGTTTTGTAACTCTCTTCATCAACTGAACTACAGCCAGCTTCATCCTCACTCTAGAAAACAGAAAGAAGAAAATAAGCATTAACTCCATAGGGAGAGGCCTTTTCATATATTATACATTTTAAAATCTTAATTTGCTTTGCTGTTTTTAAAGCTGATGGTACTTCCAAGTCTCCGGCTTTCTTGCTGTAGCATTCTAATCTAGTTTCTTACCCTAGTTAAGAAACATTTAGAGCTTCACCGAGTCCTGTTCTCCAATTCATTCAAATAAATGTCTCCAATTAAGCAGCTATGCAGAGTTACTAAGCCTGACCTTTATCAGATTACACTGCTTAATGGAGTAGAAATTCCCACTAGTGTTGTTACAGAGGACAACAGATACYTATTAGCCAAGACAACCACAAAATACTCCAATTTGAACTGAATGCTGTTTKTTAGCTTTAGTTTAATTAGATCAGCTTGTTTCAGGTTGACTTTTTAACTTTTTTTCCCTTTTTTCTTTTTTTTTTTTTTTTAAATATACCGTAACAAACCTACCCCGCAATTCTTAATGACCCCATTACACATTCAGAACTTTTTACCTTAATGCCCATCAGTTTTCTGAATTTGACATTTTGGTCCTTGTTTCCAAAATTTAATTTTTCCCATATTTCTGCAGACTGCGATTTATCCTGCAAGAATTAAGAAAGATATATCCACTTTTTACATAACTGTCCACTAAAAAAMCAAACAAACAAACAACACAATGCTTGCAGTGTATAGATTGCACAGACCCCTATCTGTGTTGATCAGAATCCCTTTATGGCTCAAGTGAATGCCTTATATACTAACACAATCTACTAGGGCCAGTTAGCTTTTGGATTTGTGGCCTTGCGATGCCAGTGATCAGCTCGCCCCATGCTGTATCCACCTAACTCTAAAGTAAGCATAAGAACAGCAAAGGGAGGAACTGGATTCACTGGTCCTTCMAGGTTGTCATGGGCCAGCGCTGCTCTGTCTCAAGCTTATACCGTCTTCCCAAAACGATGCTGCAAGTAAATRGAGCCAGACTGAAATAAACCCATTGTGCAATTCTAGCACAGTAAATCGTAAAGAATTTCATGAAGAAGTGYCCAGGTCACGCCTGACATTTCTTGATAGGGAAATGCTTCAGGTCTCTCCATGTAAGCTTTTTCTGAAGGAAATGCAATTCCCACCAAGTTTACAAAACTTGGAAGAATGTCTAATGGAAAGAAAATAKTTTTTTCTTATATTATTACAGTTAAGAACGATGGACAAGTCAAGAGGAACAGATTAGACAGTATTCAGGTTTCTTCTCCCTTCCCACYAATACCACATGAAMTTTTTTATCTCCTACATTTAACAGCCTGTGAAAAGCTGATTTTAATATTATGTATAATTTTTTCTACAGTTTCTGTAACAAAAAAATACTTTGTTCAATGTCTATCATCTTAGTTCTTTCACTCTGAAAYGTGGATTTTTCTTGGATTGCCACTAATATGAAAATTTAGTACCAAAGAGTAAATTACTTTAGTTAGAAAAAAGGTTAATAAGCTTTCTTTTTTAAYGAAACACCTTTCATTAAGGCCTGAAACTTATTTTAGAGATTACAGTATTACCCCTTCTTTTTTGCCTTGCCAAAGCATCTTCCGCTTTTTTTCTTGTTCAGCAAACTTCATTGGATTCACTGCTGCTGGGTTGTAATAACTAGGTACAGCTATTCCAGTCTCTGCTAGTGCTTTTGCTTGTAGTGCTGCCATTTGAGCTGCCATTGCTATTTGAGGAGTTACTTGTGTTCCAGATGCCAGAAGAGCAGCTACATTAATAACAGAGCCTCCTGTGGCTGCAGCCGCTGAAGAAAATGGCAAAATGAGATCACACAATGATTTCAGACAAAAACCACACACACTAAATTCATCCACTAGAATTACAACATACAAGAAATGCCCAAGTACAATTTAATATTTCACTCTTCTCAATGCTCCTGTGCAGTGTTCTGAGTCTTGCTTAATAATGCCTAAGGCAAGGTCCAACAACCATCATCAGATCATTTACCAGTCTAATATGYATCAGGTTTATCATCAAATCATCAGTACAGACAAAACAGAAGTAAATCCTATTCTTAAACATTTCCTTATGCTAATGGTTCTTAAACATGGACCAAGTTGTCGCTTTCTTTCACAATTGTTAATTACTACCTGAGTTGGGCAGGACTGAAACACCTAAAAGCATAAGCCTACATGCTATTTCGTCCATACTATTCCTTAGGAATTTGTATAATATACAGGGACTACCTGCAGCCATTTCCTGTTGTTTCTGTTTTTCAACCATTTCTTTCTCTCTCTGTTCTTGCAATTTCTTTGCTCTTTCCAATCTAGAAAATGAGAAAGAATATTTAAATATGCAAATATATCAACATCAGACTATATCATATCATGTTAAGAATCTTTATTTCTYACCTTCTGGCTAATGCTTCCTGTGCGTCCATAGCTGTATTTCGTCCCCGAAAAGGTGGCGGACTTGGACTCCGGCTATGACTCCTGCTGAACCTTCGGGGCTTTTCAATTCTTTTCTTTCTTTCTCTAAAATCAAATTTAAGACAGTTGGTAAAACCATACACTCTATATAAAAAACATTTCACAAGTTATTTGATTGCGAGTCTGGAAAATTGCAAAATTGATTCTAAGAACTCTCAAGATCAACTTTTGCACAGAGAGGATACTGGAACAGTGCAACTATCAGTTGCACTCACATGGTAACAGGACAGAGCTAGAATTTAAGATTTCCAGCTGCATGATGTAACAAAATGATACATTTTAGGCACTGGTTTATCCTATTATCTACTGTTTAGAACACTTCCTGTACTAGCAGGACCAAACAGATCTGTTCAAGAGACCTTCCCTCTAAATCTTGACAAAAGAGAAAAAAATCATTGTATAACTTTTAGCAAGTCAATTGCAAGCAAACTGTAAGATAGATCAAGTCACAATACTGTATCACTAATATAAAGTTTAAGATGAAGAATGGTTTTGTGTTTGTTTTCCTGCTTAAAGCCTTTTCATGAAGCTTTTAAGTTAACTAGGAGGCAAAGGAGGAAAGAGTGATCTTCTACCAGAAGATGAGGAGATACAAACATAACCACCGAGAGTGACACATCTGCATTCTTAGGTTTCAAAGTCACCCTCATTTCTGCTGTGCTGACTACTGTAGCGTGGTCTTGTCTTTGATGCACTGGTAAACATCAAGGAAGCAAGAATCTAAGCTTTTGCCTTTGCGCAATTCAGTCTGAAACAAGCAGATGGTGTCATGTTTTCCACCTAGCATATAATCAGAGCAATTCAACAGAACTGTGAGCCCGCCACTTGTTCACACACGGAACAGAAAGACTGTTCTTGTAAGAACAGATTACTTGAAGATACACAAGATTGAGATTGTGCAAAGACCCATCAGCAGAAGTTCAAGCCATAACCTATTAACTGTGGCACAGCTGATACTCTATTTTATAAATGAGGAAATTCATTTCATAGTTGACTTCCAATAGATGAAGTTCAACATCATGCTCATCTGGCTCGTGAAGTTTTTCCTTGAGCTTTACTCTTGAATTCTCTTTTCAATGGCTTCAAATGAGACCCGAACGTGATCAAGGGTTCTAGCTACTTATTTTCCCCTCCCTAAGCTCTGCAAGACAGAAATAGTAAAGAAATAGTTTCTTGTAGTACAGTCTTTATTATGCAAAGGGGCATGGTTCTGGTTACAGAAATTCCTAAACTACCTTACTTTTYCTTCCCACATTCACTGCTCTGTTGCAAGTAGTTTTGGATTCCACTGCAAAAGCCAAAACTCATTTCAAGATGTATTTTTCTTAATGGAGCCATTCAATGAAAAAAGATGTTCAAACATTCAGTGCATATAATAAAGTAATTAATGTGGAATTATCACCTTACACATTGTGCCAAAAGGTGCTTAAATACCTTCAACTGCTTGTAATGTGTATATGCTGACTGAAGACTCAGCTTTACTCACCCCAGATGAAAGTTTGGTAGAAAGTGCATGCCAATATAAAATATGACACAGACCATGTAATTCAACATGCTCTTCAGACAGATAAGTCTTCTTAAAGTTTCACAAGTGATATTGTAGCATCACACCAGTGTGCAAGATTCTTAGTCTCCAACAGTCCACTGTAACGTTGAGTAGTCAGTACCAACTTCTACACCATTGAAATATGCAATTTAAAGTACTCTAATGAAAATACTCAAAGAAGTTAACTGGAATACTGGTAACATTATCTTAGGAGTTTTGAAGAACAACTTACACCTGAAATTCAGGTATTCTACTTCAGAGAAGCAGTCGAGTGAAAAAACCTTGTAACCCACCATAATCATTAAGTCCTATTTCAACTTATTCAGAAAATCCTACAGGGCATTAGAAAATAAAAAGGTGACACATACAAATAGGCTCCAAATTTTATTCTGAAATAYGGAATGATTCATTAGCTAGAATATATTGCCTCTGAAACTTTAAGGAAAGCCTTAACACTCTAGCATACTCTAGCTGAGGCACAAATCCCAACTAAATCACAAAGATCTGGACTTGACAGTAGTCTAAGAGTGTTTTAATCTGTGCTTCCATTAATTTATTTTGAAGAAGAAATGAGAGCAGGCCTATGAAATGCAGARGGGAGATTAGTACASGGGACCAACAACACGAAYGCTCTCTTTMTGGACTTTACTTAAGAGAGCTGATAACACAGAATAGGCCAAAAACAACCCACACAACTCATAAAACTCACTTTAGCACTAAATACGCTAGATGACAGCTAAAATGAACAGATCTTTAAATAAAAGTTCATTGAGCTTATCAAGATTAACACTGAGCAGAATCCCTGACAAACAGTGATTCCAGTTAAGTTTCCTTTTTATGATATATACACACATGTGTAGAAAGAAATAGTATTTTAAAGTAGCACTCTGCTGATCATACTACACTGTAGTACCACACACTGAAAAAAATCTGCTGTATCTTATTATTTACTTTCTCCTATTTATTCATTCTCCAAGYCAGTAAATTGTGATTTAAGAAACCAAGAGCTTGAACTGTGGTAACTCCATGCCCAAAATACTAAGTTACATACTTTATAGTATCTGAGGGAGACTCTAGAATAGCGATTTTAGACAGTACCACAAAATTCAGTCTTCAGTTAGGTGTTTCTCACTGGTAATACGGCATCACRCTATGAAAAGCTGAGAACCTGGGACACTTAAACTGCCTGGGACAAATGTTTCCATAGTAAGTGCATGCACAACTACCTTGTGTTTAACTCGCTATTCACAGCCAATGCAGTTGAAAGAAAAAAATACAGCTGCACTATTTTTCTGGAGTAAGAGAGTCTTTAACTGGCCAAATCCAGCATTCTTTCACCCACAGAATCCACAGACCATTCCAAGAACAACATAAAGTACACAGAAGTTAACACTTACCTGCTTCTGCTCCTAGTCCTGCTTCTACTTCTGCTTCTATGTCTGTGTCTAGATCTTGATCTAGAACGAGATCTTATGCGGCGCTTTCTCTCTCTGCTGCGGGACCGGGACTTTTTCCTATCACGACTTCTACTACGATGACGTCTGAAACACACGTCCCAAATTCTTACATATATTCKCACATTTAAGTTTGGCTTCTACTTAGGGATCAGACACAGCCTTGTCAATATAGGACAAAATATACCAGGAGAAGTGAAGGGAGTAGCAAACTACATGCAGAAGACTTTATGCCTGGAACGGATTAAGTAACAAGACTATGAGGAAATGAAATGAGAAAGGAAGCAAACATGACCACCATAAACAGAAGAGCAATATATTTAGAGCTTATATACACAAGCACACTCATCAGTATAGTTATTTTCATTTGTTCATACATGTGTATATCTCAGCACAGGCATGTGGTCAAACTAATCAAATACAGAAATCTTAAATTCTAAGTAACTCCTGCCCTCCACAAGATAACCTAATATCTCTGAAGAGGTAAGAGAAGTTGGGAAGCAATGCCCAGATCTCTGCTCATGAACTGCACGCAGACCCTTATCACATCATCTGTTGGTTCCTTGCCATTACATTTACTACAGGCACTTCACGTATGGGCTGAAAGGTTCTGCYGGCAACAACCTATTTGCCCCAAATAATACTCCTATCACGAGAAAGCCTATTGCACGAGGACGCTACAAAACATTGCTTTTTGCATCCTCCACAAAGCCTTTACCTAAAGACAATGACACTACATCTCCTTTTTTGTCACTGACAACAGGAACATTCTGTATGCACCCTGTGTAAGCTCTACAAACCTGGGATAACATCAGGCACAACACACACAAAACGCCCTAGAGACACTTTACTCCGACCCTCTAAAACTCCCCGCCAAAAAAAACACACCCCACACATGATAATATACTCAAAATCAGAATACACAACATCAACTAACTCCAATTAACTATGCTATGAATGCAATTCAAATGCATTTCAGAGTTCTACAGATTTTTAATGAATGTATTTTAAGGAAGGAAAAAGTGTCACGTGAAACAACTTACCTTTCCCGAGACCTGGATCTCGAATGACTCCGCCCTCTCGATGATTTTCTTTCTTTGCGTTTGTGTCTATCCTCACCATTTTCTGATGAATTTAGGCTCTCTCTTCCTCTGTCAGAAGAATGTTCTTTGTCATTGTGGTCTTCAGATTTGTGCTTCTTGGAGGACTTCTCTTTGGACTCATGTCTTCTTGCCTGTTTTAAGAAGAAGTTGGTTCTTTCAGGAAAATAGTGCAACAAAGAGAGTTAGTATGGGTATCAGAAGATAAAAAATGATAAGTTGTGATAAGTTGTGATGCAACATTAGTAACCTTAGGAGTGTGACTCAATCATGAGTGATGGCTATTTTACCTAATGCCACCATCTACACAATGTTGCAAATGCAAACTATAATTCCCTCCCTCTCCCTCCTCCCCACTGCTCTAAAGCGCCCATCTAGSTATCTTTATAGTGTTTCCATAGGAGAGTTCACAGCATTTTAACAATTGTCATCCTCAGTTACCCTCTCTATTCCAAACATATAGTGTTCCTATCTTTAAGGATTTGAAAATACGTGAATGTGTATATATATATATATTAATACCCACATTTGCAGTTTAATATTTATCTACAGTCTACCATGCAGAAATAATTATTAAAATACATAGTTGTAAACACACTATCCTGTTTTTGAAATTAAAGAATTTTTCTACACATTAGATAGTTCAAATTTATTGTTACATGACTCTTCAGCAGTAACTTCCAACAGCTTTCAAACTGCAAAGCAGTACGAAGTTACATGGCTGACATCACATTTCTAATACTTAGAACTAACATGCTTCACTTTGGAGGCCTCCCACAGTAGTTTTAATTTAAAGATATGCTGCTGCACCATACTGCAATATCTTTCTGCAGCGCCTCTTAAAAAAAGAGATTCCTTTTTATAGCTGCAATGCCAAAAATACTTAGCAAGGTCAGGCCTGATTTTTGCCTGTGTTTTCCTTGGAGACTAAGTCATGCCATCAAAACCTTTCCTTAATTTATCCAGTTTATTTTGAAATCCCTTCTAGCACAAGAAGCATAGTCCACTTACACAGGCTTATATTTAATAGTGCTTTGTTTCAAATTGCAACTTAAATGGGACATTTCATCTTATACAAAGATTCGATGCTTCAGAGCTTTCTCTCTAAGCCTGCTCTATGTTAAATACTTACAAATACTCTCATAACTGCAATGCTCACTCAAAAGAAATAAATCTGGAAAAGATACAGTAACTAGCTCATACTCACTCCATCTTTTCCAACTGCTTATTAATATAGTTCAGGTTCTAAATGTATTTTTTCATGTATACATATCTGATGTAGGTTAATATTTGTCGCACTCCACAGTATTTTAATTCCTTGAACAACTTAAATTATATAGCTGTGTTTTCATGCAAAATATTACTTCTACAAAAAAGTCAGATTTCTATGATGAAAATAGCTTCTGATGTACATATTAAAAAACTTTCGATATGCAGTATTTATCAGCAAAGAGCTTGATCTCACAAGTGAACAAAAAAGTAAATCTGCTGTAAGTCATAAATATGGTCTGYTCACATAGTGAAACTTAGAGAGTTTTAAATAAATTGTGCAAGATTGACTTAGATCTAACAACACGGTAAAACACGGGACACAATTTTAAATGAAGAACATATTTTCTGAACATTAAAATATTCTTTTTTAAATCAGGCTTCCAGGCACACACTTAGTAAATAAAACACCATTATATCCCATAACGGATTTAAGATATTTTTAAGGGAAATGAGTTTGAATGACTAATAGTTACCTTATCATGAAGTAGGCTTATAATTTTGCTATCTGAGTCTGCAGCGTCTTCAGTTCAGTCTCTTCGCGCATTAGCACGCTGAGTATGATTTATTATAGAAATGTTATCATGTGATCTAAACAAAATATTCAAATTCACAAAAACTCTCCTAGATTATTTTTTTCCTTTTTCTTTCCTTCCTTTTTTTTAAACAGAGCTTCCATTGGAATGGGAGAAGAAGTTCCTGATCCATGTAAAAGTTAAAAGCCCCTCCTCTGACACAGCCTGCTATTGCCCCATATGGCTTAAGCTTCCTTTCTGATCACTTTCGATGCTCGTGGCTTGCTTGGTTTCATCTCTTCTCTGATGGTTAAGCCAGTTATTTCCAACGTATTATTGACACTGTCTCTTCTCACTCCCTGAGCCCGAGACAGCCTTCTGAAATTTTGTTGTCACTGTCATACTTCCAGCTGACCCTTGTTGAAATTGTTTGGCAAGCTGTAGCAGTCTTTACATTTGAAGGATGCAATAAACAGAGCTTAGTCAGGTGGGGAATTATTTTTAACAATTATATTTGAGTAGATGGGTATGTATCATTGAAAGTCCTGAACACTGGACAGATATAAAGCCACACAACACCTAAGACTAATGGAAGCTCTGTGAAACAGTCAGCAARAATATCACTTTATTTCTCCATTTGAATTCTTTCATTTGGCTGATTCCACAAAGAAATAATAAAATAAGTTACTAATTTCTGAATGCATTTTTCTATAAAGCTATTACCTTGTCAACATGATGGCTGCAATCATGCTTCACTATGAAAGGATCTCCATATCCATGTTAAGCTTAAAATTCTCAAATTTTTTTGTACTTACCATAAGGTCATTTATATAGGTTAACACATATGTGCATTACTACAAGATACTTTTAAAGATGTACTGTAAAATTACCTAAGCACTACAAAGTGTTAATTACCTCTTTGCTTCTGCTCCGGCTTCTGTGTTTTCTTCCTTCATTATCTGGACAGAGAAAAAAAAAAAAAAAAAAGAGAAAGGACAGACATTTGTTATTTATCTAGCTAATGAAAAGACTGGCTCATTATAAACCTTCTAGTTCCTTTTAGTTGTTCCATCCCCAAAAGTCAGGGACAAGGACAGTCTAACCAYATCTAAATAAAATGAAGGTAGTCTTACATATTTTTTCTTCCCTCCTCCTCACTCTATCTTCTGAACACTGACCTTTTGCCTTAGCACTTCAGTTATTAAGATTAAAGATAGTTTCAATAAAATGCATTTGAGATGCAAAACTAAAACTAGTAAATTTTTCCAATTCTTCTAAATAACTGAAACTTAATATGTATTTTTACTCAAATAGCCTTTAGAGTATTTCAATTCTACAAGCATACASGACTCAGTAACACCAGAATATAATAGTGCATACTTCTAAACACTTTCAGTTTCACCCCAGCTGTATCTTTTCCAAGACAACACAACTACATCTTCATAACAACTGCTTTGTCAMGATAACTACAAATTATCCAAATGAATAATATCCTGCCTTTAAGTCTTCATTACACTGCAAACTCCCACCACGCACAAGATTTACATAAATATGCAACTAAAGTGACTAAAGTTTAATAGGGACCATACCTGACTTTCGTCTCCTTTCCCGTGACCGTGAACGTGACCTTGAATAATGATGTTTTGAGGTTCTAGGAGAATTAGACGCATCTGATTGTTCCTTTTTCTTCTCTCTTTCTGGAGAAGACTTTTCTGGGGCCACCCCATCTCGTTCTGTATCACTACCCTGCATACAAAGATAGAATATTTAAGCAACAAAACTAAAAATTTAGGAGCAAAAAAGAGTCTTATTTATAACTGTACTGGTACAAAAGAAGCATCTCCCAGTACCAGTAACCATTGCAAATATTATAATTATTTTTGAAAATTTATTGCAAAAACATAATATTTTCTGTCAAAAAGGTATCAGGAGTAACCATCACATTGTTTCAAGGCATCAGATTGATAAACTCACAGTAAACAATGTAACTGTACACACGTTCTAGGAGACAAACTTACAATTAGCATTTTACTTTTCTGCTACTTTACATTATAATTGACTCCCCTCCTTCACACACACACAAGGTTTGGGAAATCTCTGCAAGACTAAATATCACAGAAATTTTGATGCAGTGTTCTCTAAGTTGTGGTTTTTTAGGTCAACTACTTTTAAACATTCATGTAACTAAGATTACTTAAGYACTATGCTGTCTCAACAGGTTGAAGCCACCTTACAAGTCAGGACATTACTGAGGCACAGCACAGAATCCTCACAACTTGCTAAGGCACAGCACGTACTATGAATAAAAATGAAATGAGATATATCATAAACTATCCTGTAAGGAATAATATGTTCATGGTATTTTAAAATTATTAACTTTTGAATAATGAAAAACAACAGTTTTACAAAAAACTGCAAWAAAATTCCTTACACAGTAAGATCTGCACAAAAAGCAAGATGTTCCCTCTATCCCTTCAAACCCTGAAGTCAAAAYGTTATCTTGGTGTGCAACAGTCAAGACTGCCAATTGTGCTAACATGTTGGGAGAAGAGAATGTTTACAATGGGCATGCTGTACAACAAAGGAAATGGAATGAGAAGAGCATATGGAAATCCCTTTTCAAATGATGAAAACACACTCATCAGTGACTTCACAGACTCATYGACCTCCAGTGCTTGCATCATGTAAATGGCAGGCGCAATGACACCCACTGAGCATAATGTGGCTGTGCAAAGTTTCATCATGGACAATCTGGCCAAGACAATGCTACTGATTCAAAACAATACGCGCTTTTTTTTTTTTTATTTGTTACTGTTAAACCACAACAGATGCTATAAACACACTGGCTTTCTTGATCATTATGCTTAAAAAAACCCACGTTTTAATTCTAGATTTTCTTCATGAAAGACTACAGCTAAATCTTAAAACTTGTAAGTTACAAGCTTATACACAAARCATTTTTTCAGCTACTGTTTCTTAGCCTATCCAAGTCTTTATTAACTTGCCTGTACACAAAAATACATCCACAGATTAATCTCTACAGATGAGATGTAAAATAAGGTGCCCCATTACCACAATATTACAGTATTTTATCTCAAAACACACCATTATCTGGAAGGCAGAGGGGGGAAAACACTGAGAAACTGCATTTGCGGCATACCTTTCAATCTAGTCTCAGTTATAGCATCTTAACACTCCACCCATTCCCCTGAAAATTCTTAGAATATCAGATAAAGAATAGAGAATGACCCTATTTGTCACCTTAGCCATCACAATCCTTACATTCTGCATCCATCACATCTGTTCATCCTAGTCAAAAGCCTGTTAAGACTTTGTTAGAAGTCTTTTCTCTGTTTCAACCAGCCACACCCCTTTTTCACAAGTCAACTAATAAAATCAAAGTAATTCTGAGATTTACACAGATCATTTAAGTTTTTTAAGGATAAGAAAAACACCAGCTGCTGTTCACCTAACTTTTTGATTTCTTGAATGTTTTACCTAGCAGCAATTGAGCCCATTGACACATTTTCCAAGGCCAGAAGCCTCTTTTTTCTCTCTCTCTCGCTATATATATATATATATATATATGACTACCCATTAATTACCATGGACACTGTGCCTTATCACAATTTCTCAAACCTATAAAAATAGCCAAAAAACACTGATAGACTTTAATAAAACTATTCTCATTTAATAAAGCACAAATTGATTGGCCACAGGACCAGGATTTCACTGAATCCTCACYTGCTACTTAAGAGGAATCTCAAAGATGGTGCCAATAACCTACAGGCAAAACCCCAAGTCTAGAATTCTTCAGTTATTTTTATGGATATTTTTCATCTTACTCTTAACAGGTTAAATTATATAACCTGACAAAAAAAAAAAAAAAAGAAAATATAAGTTTATCCACACATATATTGTCCTTTCGTTTTGTAGGTCATGAAACCATGAAAGGAAACCATGAAAGGAAACCATGTAGGTGATGAAACCATGAAAAACTGGTCATTTTTTCAAGAAAAGTTATATACCGAATAAGCTCCAGAGAATATTTAAAAGCAACTTTGATGAGTTTCATCACTTTTGATCTAAGCTGCAACTTTTCCGCACTCTTAAGTGAATAAAATTAGTTTTACAAAACTTAAAAGACCCTTTGTTTACATAACTCCTCTTGTTTTCTCTTTATCTGAATTACAGGGGAGATATACGTTACCAGATCACTGAAAAGAATAAAGCAACAATCTTATGTCATATATGAACTGAGAGAACCATGTTAGTGTTCTTTTTCTTTGCTTTTTTTTGTAGATTCCAAGCAAAGACATGGTGGCCTAACTACAGCAAAGATGTTTCCCATCGTTGCTACCCATAAAAGGGGAGGAGAAAACGATCTAAAGTCAGTGCAGGGAAATGCTGTAAAAAACCAATCTGTGGTCAAACACAGAAAAGAAACAGTAAGAAAGTGAACCCTACGTGAACGGGAACTGAATAAGGCACACCCACCAGCGTGATGCTCCCTTTCCCCTCCTCTCAGAGTTTGGACTCCTCAGCCCTCCTGAGAAACGCTGCTGCCTTTCCTACTGCTCTTTCTCCACAGCAGGAAACCACAGCGCCCAATCCACAGACTCCCCCCTCGCTTCTGTTCAAGCCCAGAAAAACAACACAGAAACTTCTGGAAACAGGGAAAGTGTCAGGAAGCGAGAGGTGGCCACCCCCACCCCGAGGCCCATCATGGCGCCGGCAGAGGAAGGAGCGGCGGCCGCCATTTTGTCTCTCCGCGCACACCGCTTCCAGAGCCAGCCCTCCCTACCTCCCTCACTGTTCCCCTCCCCGCTCCCACCATGGCCCCCTTTCCATCTGCTGAGGAGAAGCCCCACTTACTGCCATGGCCGAGCGCTCGGGAGGCCGCTCCGCTCACCAGCCGTTCGCAGGGACCCAACCTCCCGCAACGGCCGCGGCGCTCGCGAAGCGACTAGGCGAGCCCCGCCCTCCCCCTCCCGCCCAGTGCCCGGATGCAGCGGGGCGGGGGCGGGAGGCAGCGAGCGGGACGTGCTGCGGTGGGAGGGGAGAAGGCGGTGTCCTAGCAACGGCGGGGGGAGTGAGAATTCGCATCTGGAGGAAGTTTGGCCTGAGCTGCGGCCGGTAGCGGTAGCCAGTGTTTCCTGCTGATTTTGAAGACTGAAACGGCGGGAGAAGTTGGGCGCTTCTCGGCGCGGCGGTGAGGAGGGGGCGGCCTTTTCTCAAGATCTCTGTCTTAAGAAGCGTGCTTTTAAAAATTTAGTTTATTTATTTTTATAAATAAACCATTTTCCCGCTGTCTTTGCCGTAGATAAACATGTGGAACGAGATAGAGCTGCTTGCGAACGATGACACAGGAAGCGAGAGGCTCTTCGTAGGGTTAGGGCAGGAGTGTGGAAATGCGCTGTACCAAGTAGATACACCAGTGCAAATAACGTCTTCTGAGAAGGTAGACGTCATTAGGGCCGCGTTTTCCTCTCTCTTGATAATTATCAAAACTTGACTGTTGTATTCTATAGGGCTATAACARTTACAGCTATGTTTACAGCTGTAGCACCTTTTCTCTTAGGTCTCAGTGAATCCACAGCTGTACGCCTGCAGCTCCAGGGACGGCAGCATTATTGTTGTTGACAGGTCAGTGGTACTTCTTGACAGTACCGGCCAGTCTCTTCAGATGCACATTCAGTTTGGTAAGATCATCCTTTTACAATTCAGCTAGAAGTCAAAATTGTCTTTTAAAATATGGGTAGTATTTTTGCAGAGGAAATATTAAAAATACTTTGCGTGACTGCTACCCTGCAGAAGGAAGTGTTATAGTATATGCCAAAATGGTAAAATAGCATTGTTGGTTCTGTGTGTTATTAACAATATTTCTGTACAATCAATTCTTCCTTGAAATGGGAGCATGCCTTTTCCAGCAGTAAATATTTTTGAGAGAAAAAAATCTGTGATATTGTCCAATCCTGTGTTTCAGGTATGAGTGCCAATTAATAACAAAAACTTAATATTTGATATTTTGTTATGGAACTTTTCAGATACTAATGTGGACGTAGTTGGTACATGTCAGGAAAAACAGTTTCTTGTGGTTGGTGAGAGAAGTGGCAATCTCCATTTTATTCACATACCATCAAAACAAACCTTGCTAACTAAGGTACAGCACTTTATCTATCTTTACTTTCCTGAAAGCCTTTCATTTGCAAGTTTCTTTGACTCGAAACATGTCTCTAGTTTAAATAATCATGCAGATTATTGAGGCATTTTTCTTCCCATAAATAACAAATAAGCGTGATGTATCCATAAATACTGTATAAATATGAACCATTTCATTGAGAACATGAAGAGTGAAGCCTCAGAATTACCCTTTTATCCCGTTCCTTATATGAGAGAAAAAGCATAAAGTTTAATTGATGCTCAGTATTTCAAATAAAGGTTTTTTTTCCAAGCACATGTGGAATAATAGTCTATTTTGATTTTATTTTAGATTTTAGTTGAAAAATCTTCAAGTGAAAAGACTTATTTAAGTCTCATTATTGAAAAAGATAATGCAGATGCAGGTAAGTTTTAAATAATTTTTGTCTTTATCTCAGTTCTTGTTTTTGTTTTTAATCTTTTCTGTTGTTTTTTTAGGTGTCTATCATATGTTCATTCTCACCAGCAATGGATTCTTTTGTATTATGTGCCTCCCACTTGCTAAAACACAGGAAGGTAGGATGATCTACAAAGTCTTTAGGATTTACATATGAGCTGTATTTAGCTGTCTTTAAAAAGGTTTTCTTTGCCTCTTTTTAGGGGGGCTAAGAGTCTTGTTCTAAAATATTTTGTGTGATCTTGTTTTTTATTTCAAAGGACCCTGAAATACATCTAGGTATATAGTAATGTTTTTTTTTCCATTCTTCCCAAAACTGCTTTAGCTAGTGTTCTTGTGAGTCATCATTTTAGAGAGAGTACTGAGTATTATGGAAGCAAAATTTTAGCTGATAATGTAATATTGTACTGAATGCTGTGTAAGGTGTAGTTATTAGTTATTTTTATGTAACTTCACATTGTGATTATAGAAACACAATTATATGAGCCAATGTGTTTTGCAGAATAGTCAGGTTAACATTAGATATCTTAAAAAAAGTTGGTCGTGTGTATTTTTTAACACTGTTATGTATATATTTATTTTTTAACATAGCAATTGACAATATGGATATGATTACGGCAAAGAAGGTAAGAAATGTCTTTTCTCTAGCCTATGTGTTAATGCACAGAGTTTGTAACATGAGTATGAAATGCACAGGTCAAAGTTACTTATTGGTTTATTATTACAACTTGTAATCATGTGTTTTATTTTTGGTTTAATTGGAAAAGTATGCAGTTAAGTTCAAAGTTTTATCCACTGATATATAAATAACTTTTAATTTCTTTGTGTTTTCCTCTCCTGAAAGTTACAAGGACAGATAAAAACAGCTTTCATTTCCACAGAAGAGTATCACAGCCTTGGCTGTCAGAATTTTGTGATAAGTAACTCAGTGAACAACATCCATCTGATAATAGGGGTAAAGATAAAAATATTTATTATTATTTTTTCTGTGATCAGTGATGTAATTTATTTCATATGCAATATTTATATCCTTCACTGGTTGAAAAAGAAAACATTATTGATGTAATTTATTTCATATGCAATATTTATATCCTTCACTGGTTGAAAAAGAAAACATTATGTTTTATGGGCTAAAATTTCTTGGTTGTCAGTTCCTTTATCACAGATTTTAAAGCTTTAGGTTGTTCTTTTGTACTGTATGCCTGTATTTTCCTCTTAAGGAAACAATTGCAATTTCAGATGTGGCACTGTTAGGGTGAATAGAGAAAAAAGATTTTTCTTAATAAATCCTTAGACCTTAATAAGTCACTGCAGTACCTAGATTTGACAGGCTAATGTACAGTGTAGTCCCTGGGCTCGGAGAGGCCAAGCCAAAGTTGACAGAAGTCTTCCTATTATGTTCCCGTTCAATAAAGTCTTGTCAAAGTAACAATTTAAGGTCTCACGTGAACAAAGCACTTAAGCATGTATTAACTACAGGAACTAGTTAGTAGGTTTAAAAAAATATTTTGAAATGCTCTGGTGGACTGGGAACATGTTCTCAGAATTCACTGTCCGAAGCATGTTCACTTCAATGCAGTTTCTCTCAGTAGGATCAATACATCATTCATTTGAGTTTCATATTCTACAAGAATAAAAATATGAATATTTTGAAATGTGGTTAGCCTTTAGAAGAGCCAAAAATGCTCTATAATGCTGGCAATCATAATAGTTGTGGTAAAGGCCATTCTTGATATGGGAAAGGAGAAAAGCTAACTTTTAAAAATAATTTTTCTGACTATCAGCATTCATAGGGAATAGAGTGTTTGATTAGTCTTGTAACTTTACTAATGTATTTATAAATTTAAATTAAACAACCAAATCTGTCAATGATCACACAATGTAAATCCCATTTTACTTTATCGATAGGGTAAAGGTGATTATGTACTCTCCAAATGGGAGATAGACAGTACCAATAACCTGATATCTKCTCGAAGTTTTGCTGATTCAAGTCTGATCAAAGGTAATTTTTTTTCTTCATAGACAAATGTAGAATTCATATTTAATTACATAAAGTAATATATTTTCAGTTACCTTAATAAATACGAAGAATAAACCTTATGTTGTAAAAATACAATCAAGGTGTATGCTTCAAAATTCTTGAGTTTATGTAAATTCTGTTTTGAGGCTAAAATTCAAATGGCAAATTATAGCTCTGTAAAGTTAAACTTTTTTTTCCAATGCTTGTATTGTAGAACATTTGTGCTTCAAATATATTTTAAAGAAAAATATTAAATTTACGTAAATATGGCTTTTATTTTTAGGTGCAGTGAAACTTCAGGTTCTTGACAATCTGCTGATTGTTTTAGATACAGAGGTAAGTATAACAGTTTAGAACAATTATTTAAAAAATATATCTCTAAATCTACCTTCTGTAAAATAATRATACCTATCTTTTCAGACAATATGGTATTACTTTTTTATTCTCCTCGTAGTAATTATTGAAACTATGGAATATGTTAACATTCTACTCAAAAGAAAAACAAATATTATCTGCAAAGAAAATATGAGAGTTTGTCTTAATATTTGTATGTTTTAATCTAGAATACATTGAGCATGTGGGATGTCTATACTCTTATKTTAATTTGGGATTGGCCTTCAATACATGTTGAAGAATATCTCCTAACTACAGATTCAGATTCTTCTTCAGTCACACAGTAAGTAAGTGTTAAACCACATCCCTGAAGGACCAGGGAGTTCTGTTCCTCTTTTTGCTGTTCTCATGMGAAACTTAGAGTTAGCTGGATGCAGCACGGGGCCAGCTGATCACTGGCCTCTGCAAGGCCATGAATCCAAAAGCTAACTGGCTCTAGTAGATTGTGTTAGTAAATAAGGCGTTCACTGAGCAATAAAGGGATTCTGATGAATATAGATAGGGGCCCCTGCAATCAATACGCCCCAGACTCAGAAACAGAATAGTTTTAACAGTAGATTGATACAACATTTTGCTCTTTTTTTTCTCTGTTCTGTAGGCAAGGGCTTACCAGTGTTAAACTGATAATCCTGACAGTACCCGATAATAAACAGGTACAACCTCTTTATCTGTTTTCTCTTCCTCAATCACTATGCGATTACTAATGAAAAACAATAGAAGACGGCTAAATATTTGGAGCATGCGGAACTTACAGGAGCTCAAGGTCAAAACTGAGACTTACCATCTAGATAATTTAGTATACTGGAAAAGGGGTCATTATAAGGGGTTAGTCTTATAAGACTAGAGAGTAAGCAGCTCTGCTGTTTGATTATTTTTTAATGGTAGTTTAATAGTGGTCAAATAGGAGGCAGCAGAATTTACTATTGCCTCATATACCTTCACATGTTTCTTTAGAGCACATTTTGCTGTATTCAGCATTTACCTGCATGGCAACTGAAATAAAATGCCACGGGGAACATGGTACAATATTTTAAATTGAGCAGGTCTAATTACATATGACAATATCTGATACTGCATTATGTATTATACATATTAATAAAGACTTCCATCTAATTCTGTAATAACCCAGAAGTGATTTACAAAAATGACTTTTATATTTGTGTCTTCATACTTTCCTTTTTTTTTCCTTCCCATTGTTGTATTTGTTTTACTTTTTCTCCAGATGAAAAGTCTAATGGTTTATGCACTGCCTACTATGCAACTGTTGTATTCCTTGGAAGTATCTATTGTTTCTTCACTTGTTCAAAGTGGGATCAGTACRGTATGTTTAATTTCTTTTTCTTTAAAGAAATATAATTATCTGAATAGATATAATTATGAAAGACGGTACTGTGTTATTCTTACTAAATTAGAATGAAGTTGTGCTATAGATTGTGCAGAAACTGTATTTAAAAGGATTAAATAATGTCCCAAAGGAAATAGAGTAAGCTGTTTTTTTTTTTTTTTCCTTGGGGGGTGAGGGGGTGGGGAATGAAGAAGATTCACTCACATGGAWAGCAAATTGGTGGCAGTTACACTTAGATAGTAGAATGGTTTCAGTGCATAGATAAAAAATCCAGTTAAGGCCATTAGAAATTTTAAGTGACAGAGACCATCCAAGAAATAAGATGCTAAGATTTTAATTACAAAACAAAAACAACCTTATTTGAGAGAAGAGCAGTAGTTACTTCCCAAATTAATAAGCTCTTAATGCATTACAGTTTTGCTATTTTATGACTCATTTGAAACTCTAATGATTTCTCTTGTTACTTGTCACAGGATACAATATACTTCTTGGAAGGAATTMATGAAAATCATCAGAGGTAAGATAATGATCTATATAGCACTAGATTTTTGTTGTATAAAATGGCAGATTCATTATATGTGCTGTTATCTTTACAGTAGGTAAGCTAAAATAATTCTCTTATCACCCTCAGTTCCCTTGAAGGCCCAGTTTCTGTTGTTGTGATGAGAAGTTTAACAGAAGCCTTGCCAGAAAACAGGTACTTTTTTCCTCAAAATTTAGTTTTTTCTCCCCATCTATAACTTGGCACTTAAGTTTAAGTGTGATGCCGTACTTTATTTCACCCCTAGACTAAGTCGCTTACTTCACAAGCACAAATTCACTGAAGCTGAGAATTTTGCTATTCAGTTTGAACTGGATGTTGAGGTAAGTTGCCCACTTTTGATAATTACATGGGGAGATAAATTRGCATAGCTGAACTTATAAGCAAATTCTGCAGGCAGCAAATCTCACTTTTGCAGTTGAGGTTATGCTTTTTTTTTTCCATTACAGTCTGTAGGAATAGATCRATTCTGACAAGAACCTTAAAAAGTCTAAATACTGTCTGGTTAAAGTTGAAGTGCATCGAATTGAAAATGGAGTTGGTTTTGTTTGTTTGTTTTTCCCCAAACAGCTTGTGTACAAAGTGAAAGCAAACACTATTTTAGAGAGATTAGCTTCAGCTTCTTTGGGGAGTTATGATCAAACAGTCTGGTTAGATATCGTGAATGAAGCCAAAGAAAATCTGCAAAAAATTCAGGTACATTTTTTGTGTTCTATCCTCCTTCCCTACTATTTTCATTCAAATTATAAAGACACTCAGAATTAATTTATTTTTTTCCTCAATCAAACAGGATAGCCATTTTGTTGTGGATTACTGCATAAATGCTCCATGGCCACTGTATGAAACAGCTCAAGAAATGTTAAACTATGCTAAAGTCAGGGTAAGTTCATTTTTTTTGTTAAATCAAACTTCTTATGCCTCTTTACTCCTGTTGCATGAAGAAGCAAAGCTTCTGCTGGTCTAGGTCTTGCTATTAACAGCGCACATGCTGGTCATATTGCCTGAAAAAGTTGCTTCTAGGGTGTACTTGCAGTCTGTGGGTTAATTACAGAGAATCAGAGGTGCACATTATCTGTCTGGTCCTGCATGCATGTGGAAATCCAGTTACAGCCAAAATTGTGGAATAAAGCCCACAATTTACAGAGGTGATAGGTTTTTGCTAGTGTCCTTATTAAATTCATACTACTGTGTCCAATACATTCTGCAGCAACTGAGATGTCAGCCAAATTCTTCTGTATGTTTCAGATTTTGAAGAAAGATGACAGGCCCATTGCTCTGTCACCTGATGGGCCTTTGGTATCCATAACTGAGGTGAGAACAAGCATACATCCTGCCATATGTTAAACTTTTATGATGTAGAGTTTAAAAAGTTTGTAGTACTGTCAGCTTTCTGACAGCTTTCAGAACTAAATGATTCATTCAATCACAGAAATACTGATTTCTGAGTGCTCCAGATTTGGAGGAAGAAACTTTCTTGGGGCTTTCAGTTACTTGTTTTATTTCTTAATTCTGTTGTATATTGCACAACTTTAAATCAAAATTTTATTTTTATAAAGTTTTCATTGATCCTTCTTGAAACTGGATGAATCTTTTGTTAGACAAACTGTATCCATATAATTAACTAAAATTGTTAGCCTTTTTCTGAATCTCTCCTTTATAATAGTTATTCTAACCATGTAATACTGATATTCTGTAATCCAGGTATTGATATTTATCTCTTGTCTGCGTACAGGTATTGAGAGCTCAGTCAAGACTTACGACTTTCTATGGAGCCTTTGGACTAGAGAAATTCAGGTTTTCTTTTTAAGATTTATTAAGACTGAAGATAAGTATAATTTCAATAGTTAACATAATTGCAATTGAAACAGATTTTTCAACTTGTAAAAGTTTAAAATGTCTTGTGCAGACATATGTGTCTATATATAAAATATATATATTTTAACTTATATTAGAGACATGTATTTCCCTCCTTCACCATTGAAAGGAGCGCTTATCTTTTACAGTACATAGCACTAGCTAGCAAAGGCTTTTTCCTCCCCTTTTCTTTTTAATATTGATATATAGTAATATTTTTTTTCTTTTTCTAACTTCTAGTGGTATTGCATGGACAGAATTCTTGAAAAATGAAGACATTTTTAAGAACATCCTTTTTCAGCTAGAAGAAAGAAATTTACCTTGTGCACAGTACCTCTGGCTTAGGCATCAGGTGAGAGGACAYAGTCATCTCTTCAGTGTTTAGGGGAATGTTAAGTTCCTTTGAAACCTGTTAACTGTTTTGCTTTGATTTTTTAGGCAGACTTTGAAAGCAACTTTGATGAGAAAATGCTAGAGAATCTGCTCAATGCCATCCATGTCACAGTTCCTTTAACAGAACTATGTTTGTGGCTTAAAAATGTGGTGATACCTTTTGTAAGAAGAGTTATGCCAAAGGGACAGGTAGGACTACTAAGGAAATGGCTTAGCTATACATAGACTTAATAAATAAAGGATGTAATTTTCTTAGACTAAGACAATTTTATGGTCAGACTACAGAAATTGTATTTTTTTCTTTAAATGCCAGAGCTGTATTCTTGATTTTTTTAAAAAACTTTTCCTCTACAAATTTAAAAAAAACAGCTTTAAATATAGCTTTTAATATCAAATTTTGTTTTGCTAAATTGTGTAATTCTTATAACTGTACTTATTTCAGAAAATATTAGCCAAATGGCTGGAACAAGCTGCTCGAAATCTTGAGTTAACTGATAAGGTTAGTCAAACTGCAGAAGCTTTACATGTCTTGCATTTCTACATGTATAATATAGTTTGCTAATGTCAAATGTTTTCAACAGGCAAATTGGCCAGAAAATGGGCTCCAAATGGCGGAGACCTTTTTTACAAGTAAAAATGAAGGTGAAATGGGAATGACAACATTTTACCAGTGGAATCCCTTGGTAAGAAAGGTGATGAGGATATAATTAGTTGGTATTAAGAAATTAAGAAAGAATTAAGAAGAATTAAGAAATTAAGAAAGAGTTATATAAATACAAATAAAGCTGTGTAAAATAAATAAAGCTCTATAAAAGTGGTAGTATGAAAGTGGAAAACTGATCAAGCTTGAAGCTAGATAGCTGTATGGAAAATAAGGACATTCTCTATTCATTAATTCTGTCTTTAACTTCTGAATTGTGTGTGTGAAGCTCATAACGGAAAGTGGAGACGTTTCCTCTGTTAAATCTCATTTTCAAAAGGTGGCTTAAACTTTTTATTATGTGCACTATGAGGGTAACAATTCAGCAAAGATTCATGCAGTATGCAAAGCATAAATAAACATACATGAAGTTTCTAAGGAAATAGAAAAAAAACGTATATAGGACTACTGCCCTAAAGAAAGGGTCATTTGTAGGCACATTGCCCTTGAAAGTTATTTGTCTAATCTCTTTGTAAAGACTTTCAGTGAATGAAATGCTCATGCCTCTTCCATATGTAAAGTGTTCTATTGCTGCATTATCCTTATGTTCAGAAAGATTTTTTTTTTCTTAAGATCTTATCAGAAATTCTTGCTGCATTGTAAGTCAATTATCCTTATACTAGAAATATGATGAATAAATTCTTCTGCTTTATGACAGCATTTAGCAGATTGGAAGACTGTAGTAAGTCATCTAACATTTTACCTCTGAACACTGTTTCAGAGATGCAGTGACTGTGAAGAGGTACATCAGTTAAAGAAGCTCGTAAATGATTTACATGAATTGATAAGTCTGTACAGAAAATACAACTGCAGGCTGGCACTCTGTGATTTTGAAAAGGTAATTATACAGCACTTCAAAAACAATGCTTTTGAGTAGGGGATAGAACTGGTAAGGAGAAACATGGTATAAGGTAGGATTTGAAGATAGACAGAACAAGAATCTTGAAATTTTCATTTAATTATTTTAATCTTCACTAGTGTTCATAAACTGGTAAGATTATTTTATACATTGTGTTATAAACTGTGTTTCAACAGGACTATAAATATATAATGTGTTGTGGTACTAACAAAAAGTATTGGAAGTACAACTGAACAATAAACTGCCTTGTAAAAGGAAGATTTTGGGTGTTTATTTCAGCTAAACAAATACTAATTTCACAGATCTTTCGATTGATTTATTTGGACAGTGGATGTTGAATTAGGTTATTGGAGAAATAAAGGAACACATTCTAAAATATAGCATGTTCTAACCTGCTATCATTCTATTATTCTTCCCAGGAAAATGCAACTACTATTGTGTTTCACATGTTTGATAAAATTTTGGCACCAGAGCTTGTCCCATCCATTTTGGAAAAGTTTATAAAACCTTACCTGTGCGAACATAATCTAGAAAAAGATGAACTACTTTTACAGTATATAAAGGTACTCGTATTTTCTGCCTTTTGAAGAATACATGAATAAGAAGGAAATCTAATCCAATTGATCAATCAATTTTTTAGTTAAATTCAAGTATAATACTATCTTTCTGATAAGCTTATCTCTGTTAATAATTTATTGAAAGTTACTATTTCAGCAATAGGTAATTAATAGAAAAAAAAAAACAGAGACTAGCCAAGTCTTTCCTTCAGTATCTCAAATCCTTTTCTTTGTTATCTGTATCATCATGTATTGCATCATGGCTTTTCTGAATTAAAATACTCTAATTTTCTTTATCAAAATGTACAGGACTTGCTGGAACGCTGTCGTACACGGTCTACTTCAGTATTTGAAACTGCATGGGAGGCAAAGGCAATAGCTGCCATTGGCTGCATCTCTGATACAGATGTATGTATGTTTTACCAGATAGGCATTATGTAGTTCTAATATATTTGTTTAGATGAAAAATATGAAAAATATGAAAAATGTTCTCAAATGTCTTAAATATTTGTTTATACAAGTTTTCAAGTACGAACGTATGGCATAGTTTGCTGACATGACATAGAAAGTGTACCAATTCCAGTAGATATGAAACTTGAGGTCTACAGTGTCATAAATTACCTATTTTCTAATCTAACATATCATATTATGATAATTATTTTGCCTTTAGGCAAGTGGAGATTAGGCCAGGAAGTAAAATGCTTATCTTAATCACATGTGAACAATATTTCAAGATTATCTGATACTTTATTTGGAAAAAAAAATCTTATTTTCTTTTATAGCTGAAATTTGATGCAGTTCTACAAATAATGCATGGTGCAATGGTACCATGGAGCGCAGCAGTGGAGCTGCTGGTAAAGCAGCATTTGGAAATGAATCATTTCAAGTAAGGCAACATCCCACACACTCTGCTTCTTGTTTGTCAGATGATTTGTTGTATTCTTTCAACAATAACTTTTTATTTCTTTTTTGAAAAAAGTTATATATCCTCTGTATTATGATGGTCAAATCTAAGTAGCAAGGAGACTAATAACGGTCTGATTTTTCCACAGAGTAAAGTTATTGCAGGAGAATTACCAACTGATGGAGATGAAGAAGCTTTTGCGAGCCTATGGGATAAGAGACACTAATCTCTTAAAGGACAAGGAGATGATAATGGTAAATGATCAGCACTTGCGACTTCTATTAGACTTCTTCTAATCTGAAGAACTTAGCAGATAGGACTTGCCATCTGTTATCAACATCCATTTGATTATATGGTTGGGACTTTCTTGCACTGTCTTTTTTTTAACGAGACCTGTATCTGAGCTGTTAAGTCAAGAATATTTTAAATCCAGTCTTAAGTCTCTTTCTTCAATAACTATGTGAGTTATGTGGTTTATTTGTCATATGATAAGAAACCATATGGTTTATTTATGCTTGTAATAAATTAATCATGTTCTACTTGCCTGAAAAACAAGTCTGGGTTTGGGTGACTTTTAAGAACTAGATGATGTCAGGTGGCCAACACTGATTAGCACAGAAATGATGATCTAGTGCTTTCCATAGTGGGAAAGGAAGAGGAAGCTAAAGAAATGTCAGGCTGCAACCTCTTAAGCCTTCCAGTGTGATTTCTCCTGAAGGCCCTGCATAGAGTGTTCAGGGATTTTTGATTTCATCATATCCCATTTAGTGGGGAGAAAATATGTGCATTCCAATTAGTGTATTTTGCCATCTTGTTAAGATACTTGAATGAATCTGTAATTCATCTGAATTTTGAAAGCTAGCTATAATTTTAAAAAGATAACTTATACATCTGTACTAACTACATAATCCTCTTTTTTCCTAGCCTGGTCCCGTTTAGTATTTAATCAAATTTTATCTTCAGGCAACTTCTAGATAACTTGCTCAGTGTGAGCAGTACAGTTAGGGTGCAGAATTATTTTATATAAATGACTTTGTCCTATAACTAGCAAGCTAAGCTTTTTATCTGTTTTTATCTTGCAGAGGCTGGTGAAATATATTCTAAAACAGGATACCCCTACTTCTTTAGAAGATGCTTTGAAAATTGTAACAGCATATACATTATCCACTGTGGAAGTCTACATCCTGAGAATGATAGATCTGATTGACAAAGAAAGGGTACTGAGATAATTCGCGTCACTTGATCTCAGGAGTGAAAGACACTGTGCTCCATTTTCCAAAACAGTGGCAGCAGTTGCACTATTTGCAAGTCTTATATAGTATTTTACTGTACTTCTAGTAATTGTACACGTAACTACTTAACATTATAGTTAACACTGAAAATTAGACCATTGTCAGAGTTTTGGACATAGTAAACTCTCATTTTCCACCAAAAAATAAAGAAAATCGTATATATATTAAAAAAATTGAAGATGAAGTACACTAAATATTTTTCAGATACTTTTTCTGCTGTAATTCCTTTTTCAAAAGTTGCTTTCTTATTAACATGAAAAAAACCTTTTTAATGGGATTTAAGGGATGATATAASGGATTTAATAGGATTTAAGGAAATCATGTCATGGTAAATGTTTTTCTGAAGACAACTGAAGTTCATCAACAGAACATAAATCCTTACCAGGCTATCAGACAAGCATTGTATTGAAGTAAAGAAACCTGCATAACTTAGCTGTGAAGTAAATTAAGCCCTTCCAAAAGCAAATACTCCTTTTTGTTTTGTTACTTCTGATTTATGTATTTACCTACCTGCAGGGAGAAGAATCTCTGACTCTGTTAAAATCTCTGAGTCTTGCTGAAGCTGAGAAAGTTGCAGAGAGATTGACTGTTTGGGGGACACTGGCATTGCAGAATAAAGCAGAAAATTCTGAGGAGGTACTAGGTCTTTTCAAATTATAAAGTATATACATTAATTATTCTAAATACTCCTACTTATATGCTTTAAAAATGCTTGATAAAAAGCTGCTTTTTTTCAAGTAGAGAGGGCTGATTAATTGGCACTGCTTTGAGCAAAAGTTTGGGCTATGTATTCTTTTGAAATCTCTTCCAGCCTGAATTGTTCTGATTCTATACACTGTAAAATTACTCAATGATATTTCTTTAAGCATCTCAACAAAATAGCATCGCCATCTGAATTCAGCTAATATTTTTATAAATCCTACTGCATTATTATGCCTCAAGTCTTAATATGTTAATATGTTTTCCAATGCTTACTTCAGTTGCTTTGAAAATATGTATTCAAACATTGTAGAAGGTGTGGCTTTACCACACAACAAAGTGAGATGAAGCACCACAGATAACAGAGTGCATCAATAGCCTTGCAACCACGGAGAAGCAGTTGTTGTTGTTGCCATTTTAAACGGTTTTTGTGGGAGATTATCCTGGCAAGGGGAAAGAAAAACTCACAGACTGCAGTGCAGTAAATATACATTGCAGCTGTAGAAATATATGCTATTTCTACAAAGAATACATATTTACAATAAATTTCTGCTCCCTTGTCTTTCAATTGACATTATTTTTAGAGGTGAGAATTGTTGCTAAAGATATTTGCAGGACACTTCATAATGTTTTAATAGAGTGGAAGCCCGAGAATCACAACTTGATAGCGGCCGCATTTTGACCAAATGAAAACCTTAACCTCTCTCTCTCCTTCAGCGCAAAACACAAATGCTTATGACAAAGACACTTGTGGAAATCATAAAATTCCTATTTAGCATTCAAAAAGGTAAGCTATACCTTGCAAATGTTACATTTCGTTTGTAAGTGAAGTCAGAAAGTAATTGTTTTTCTTCCCCAACAGAAAATCCTCTGAAGAAAGATGAATGTGAAGCAAACCTGAAAATGTTTGAAACTCTTGCTATTCTGCAGGTGGGTATTTTCATAGTTTTAAAACACTTTTGATTTACTCTAGTTATTCCAATTATTCATATAATAGAGATGATATGAATATCGTTTGCAACATTTGTGCAAATGGTATTATTGACATATTTTATAAGTCTGTGCTAAAAAACTAAAGGACATCTGATAAACTTCCCAAGTGCTAGAACTGAATTGTTCTGTTGAATTTTTAGCGAGTCTGGCATGCCAACTAGTACAATCCTATATAATTCTCAAGTATAGCATTGGCATTAGAATAAGCCACAGAGCATTCTTAATAGTCTCTTCGGGTTCTCCTATTTATACTTTAAGATTTTGATTAACAAAGACTGAAACTATTTAACTTCTGCAAAAGCCTAGATCATCATGTTTTCTTTTGTTGCAGGAAGATTTTGATATCTTTCTTTCAGTCAAAGATTTTAGGAATCCTTCGCTGATGTCTAGACTTCTTGAGGAGCACATAAAGGCTTATGAAACTGTCAGATCTCTGTCAAAGTCCAAAAAAGCGCAAACAGTGAATTGTGATTCACAAGATAAAACAAAGAATCCATCCACTGGGTCAAGGTTGTATAGACTAGCTTTGCTTCTGCAAAGGACAGAACAAGAACTGGGGGCAAAACTGGTCTTGAGAGCATTAGATGCTGGAAGAGTTGAAGACGCTATAAATATATGCAGGTAAAATTGCAGAGGAGTTCAATTCTTTTTTTTAAAGGGGCTTTTTCTGTATCTGTTTCTGATACTTTGTAGAAATAAGTAGGTACAGAACAAAAGGGGGTTTTTTTCCATAAAAGGAAGAGGAATGTTTAAGCAGTATGTTCTTCTTCAGAAGACTTTGAGTAGCGTTGTATTCTCTGAAAACTGTGGTTATTTTTTGCCATAGCATGACTCCTAAGTGAAAAGACTTCCTCACAGATTTATAGCAAGATATCATCAGCACAATATTGAAAAGCTGTCTTAACCACTGTTTTAACTCCTGCAAATGGAAGAAAACTATTGTACAGTCACCACCCAATGTCACGTGTTTTAGCTGGTCTCTTGACTTATGCTTACATATTATAATATTACTATGCTCCCCAAGAGAAATATCAGATGAAAATGTTAAATAATTTCTTATTATCAGTAGTGTGTTCTATATCCTTCAGTATTTATACCTGAAGTAATCTCTCTCTATTGTATCTTTTAATCTCAGTCCAGAAGTTTTAGCTGTAGTGAATCATCTAGGTGAAATAATTCAAACAGCATTTGTTTCTATTTGTTGCTCTTATTATGATGCTTTTATTTTCCTGTTGTCTAAAGTAAAGGCCTTTTTAATAGGGAGTTCTATGAAAATCACTGTAATGAAGAAACAGGGAAGCTACTGTTCTCAGCATGTCAAAGGCTTTGTTATATGTTAGCAGCTGATGTTCCAATGATTGCCTCTAAAGATACAAATCTTCCAGCAGTGGTCTATGAAATGGCTTGCCAGGCAGCTACCATATGCAGTCCAGGTAATTATTATTATTTGTGACCGTGTTGGAAAATCATTTTTCCAAACAAATCTTTTCAAATGATTATGAAAAGTGAATGTTTATGCACGCCTCTAAAAATAGGCGATACCAAAAAGTTTTCTTTTAATAGGGAACATGAGTCTTCCATTAATAGTATGCTAATAATATTGATATTTTTACAGATTTGCTATTAGACTCTCTAGAACTATGTAAATATGCTCTGGCTGCCAAGGATATTTACAGACAATGCCAAATAGAAAACTGCGGATTTACAGGAAAGGTACTTTTTTTGAACTTTCAAATAATCACAAAATATCTAGACGAGAGAATCTCCAGACCTCAATCACTCAATGATTCACTGAAAATTCTTTCATATCCCTCTATCAATATTTGATTAGTTATCTTAAAAAAAAAAAGCATAAGCCAGTGTAAAGAAGATATGAGTAGTTGAGTACTAAAAGCAGTGCAGCAGTGACACAAGCACAGGTGGTTTTTTACCACTTATGTTTAAGTAAAACAAACAAAATCCTACTAATGCAACTCTAAAAATTAGATGTACTTTTATTGAAAAGCTGTTATCAAGCCTGCTACAGAACATAGAAATCTGACTTTACCAAAGGCAGGGAAGGTTTGTTTTATAAATGCATGTATTATGTGAAAGCATTTCCGACAGTTTAGTAAAATTTTAAGATGGATCAACTTCTTGAATAGCATCTTTGTTTTTTGTTCAGGTCAAGCAGTGCTTAGGGTTATTTAAAATGAACAGTTCAAGTGGAGTAAATCAAAGAAGATAAGCAGAGCAATATTCAATGCATAAATATGCTTGCCTAAAAAAAAAAAAAAAAAAAAAGAGAAAAAAAGTGCCTGTAACAGTAATGTTGATGCTGATCCTCCATTAAATTACTGAATGAGTTTTGACTTTGTAACTAAATAAATGCAACATTAAAGAGAAATGCTGTTAGTATATAGCATTGAAGAGATTTCCTACCTATTTAACACTTACTAWAATGTAGCATAATAAAAATCTGTTTTCAATAAAGGATCATGTTCTATTCTTGTAGTTGAAAGCTGTAATCTTTTGCAATGCTGGGCTTGTGTAGTAGACATACCTAGTGGGTTCTTTTGGTTATTTATACTATTAACGATGTTTTTATTTAGACAACAGCTTTTGGAGGAGATAAAGATCCTTATGAAGAGTGGACTTATGATGACTTCTTTAATGAAGATGGGATAGTACTTGATCCACAGATATCTCTTCCAGTTGCATATGAAACTATTGCTTCTCTTCTGCCTATTTCTGGTAATTTTCCTGAACACTGAATCATGATTTTTTTTTTAAACAGAAATATTTCCACTTGTGGGGAAATTACTACCACTATTATTGAGCCATTAGGTGGGATATTGACTACAGAATTGGCTTCTTAACATTCTAGTTATCTGAAATAACTGAAAATTGATACAGCGCTCTACAGAAGTATTACTATAAGCTTGCCTTGTTCTTATCTTCTTTAGACATTCTCTGGTGGCCCCCAGCAGAGAACGTATTTTAAGCAAGATAAGGGTCATGTTAGATCTACAATGATTATCCATATATTAAACACCATTGTTGATAAGCAGGACTTCTTGAAAATTTCAAGTATTATGAGAAAATCCTACAATGCCATACACACTGGAAAAAAAAAGACACTGTAGAGTCAAGTCAAAATAGCAATCTTGGCTCTTACGGTTCATGTGAACTCTGTTCCTACACAGTTCTTATTTTATGTACTGTCCTTGAAGTATAGTATTTTTAAAATTACTTCCAGAATTCATAACATCACTGAGATTTTAGCACATAGCTGACATATGTCTGTGTGTTTCAGAGAAGAAGCTGTATCCCTTGGATTCGACAAGCTTGGCAAACTGTGCATTTATTAAAGGTAWTGTAACAGCAGATTGACCATGTTAAAAGTATAAATAACCAGACAACTAGATAATATGGGTTTAATTTAAACCCACATAAGTATGACTAGCTTGTAATTTTAAAGAAGATGTACAGATATTCTACTTACAGCCTGATGRTAGGGAGATAACATGGTTCAATGCATAAGACAGCCAGGCTTGATGGTAATTTCTATCATTCACCTGTGTGATTTTGGGCATGTTGTCAAAGACTGTAGATTTCTCCAGCTCAGGCATGCCAGAACTACTGGCTGGAACTGTCCAAGATGATGAAACATCTGAGTTTTGAACTAAAGTGGAATTCTGTATTAAGTTAAAAACCTTGCAAATTTAAGGTTTGTGAAGGAAGTATAGATGAAGTTAAGGGTGCTCTTACATCAGTTTAATAAAGAAAAACAAAACCTGCCCTGATATATGAGCATATTATTGTTGGAATTTGTGTGCTAATTGTTTTCTGGGGGTTTTGTTTTTGGTGAAATGGATCATAGGACAGAACCTTCTGCTGCCAGCTAGAACGCCCATCTGTGCAGAGCTACAAAACCTCATGGAGTGTAGTCAGTATGAGTTAGCTTTGCGCCTAATAGTCTGCTCATTTGGATCCTGTCTTCAGCATGGTATATCAAACAACATGGATTTGTCTCTRAGTGAAAAGGTAATGACAAGGACTACACTGAATTTTGCTGGGGGAAAAAACAGAACTACGTCAGTCTCTAATAATAAGAGGTGATGTACAAGTAACTAATAGGTTAGCAAAGGGCTATTCCCAAGACCTCACTGAAAAATTACCACCATCTGATCAGATGTGCAGTAGTTTTGTGAAATGACAGGTTTTCCTCTAATTCTGATGGGCATCTGATTCTCTTTRCAAAGTATATTCTGAACCAAAACTTCAAACCTCTGCAGGGAGGTCAGGAATCAAATGAGTGTTAGTAGTAGGTTATTGTACTGTCTCACATTCTGCCATTGATTAAGATGAGAAAAGCTGCAAGGATAATATTCAAGAAATATTGCTTCATTCAAAAGTACTAGGAAAYAAAAATCTTCTTTCTGTTCCAAAGAGATCTAAGAATTTTATTCTGAAAATAAAATTACTATAGTGCTTAGTATTCTAGAAACGGCAGAAGAATTAAGGCTTATTTTTAAGTACGAGCTGACTGTCTTTTTTCGTATTAGCTACAYGATGGCAAAATGCTAGCTGACACCAAAAGCTTTCTCATTGGTATGAAGCAGATGTGCACTTCAGCAATTATGACCACTATCCAGACCCTACTACACAAGGTAAGAAAATTCTGTATCAAGAGACTACCCTTCCTACTAAAAACCCATTCTGATATATTCATGCAGCCAAATGCTGTTAAGAAAACACGCAGTCTGGAAAAATCATGCATCTTAGAAAACCATAGAGAAAGTAAAAGAAGCAGTGATAGTGTCTATGTCTCTCTCTCATGTAGTCTATGTAAACAGATCTATTAAATTCTTGAGGTTTATAACTTTGTTTTTAAATACACAGGTATTCAACTGTCATCTCATAGATCAGAGCCTGGCTTTGGGATACTGCACCATTTTGCCCAAGGAAGATATGTTCAATAAACTCTGGGATGTCATAAACAATTCATGGCAAAACTATAAAAAAGTTCTGGTAAATTCACAAGACTTTTTTCAACACACASAGCATGTTAAAGAGTTTCTTTAAGATGTTAGGAATGTCACAGAACTGCAGTAGTTTGCCCWTATTAAGATTATAGCYGATCAAACAAGTTCCTTACKTGTACTAAGGGCACTTCTATGAGATAAACCACTTCTGTTTATTGCAGAGTAGAATTGTGCACTGCTTCTACAGTATTTTGGMAAAGTTATTTGACAGTAATTGAAAGGAATGAAAGGAATAAATAAGTACGCATATTGAAATGTAGAGGGTGATGAGAAGCAAAGGGTAAAGAAATAGGGAAATAGAGTGCCATCTATTTGTAGAATAGGTTGTTCTAAAAATCTCTTTTATATTGTTACCACTTTTGTGAGTACAACACCAAGGAAATATTCTTTAAAAGTAACTAATTAAGTAAGTAAACTAATAATTTAAAGTAACTAGACAAGGATTTGTGATCTGCCAACTCAGGAGGTGCAGTAACCCYGATTATATTTTCTCTGAAGATCGTTTGCTCCTTATACATTTCTGTGATCTTCTCCGAATTGTTTAAGCTCCTCCAGAGATTTAGTATATTTACTTAGTATATTTACTTTCAAGTTTACTGTATTTATGTCCACTTCTACTCTCTCCTTTAAGGCAGTAGCTCTGGTTGGAGCAGAGCTTGCTACCCGCTGTGGTGAAGAAGAAGAAAAAAGAAAGTTCCAAGAATTGATTACTGATGCAGAATGGGGCATCCAACTTGGTAAATTTGCGGTAAGTTTGAATATTCTTTTGGCTTTATTAACTGATTAAATGTTAATAGAGTTTGAGATGTATTTTGCAGTGTTTTTAGCTTCATAAGGAAGCTGGGTTTTTATTTTAACTTTTCATTCTGCCCGTGCTGAAATAAAGTTCAGAAATTGAGTAATATGTTAAGATTACTCTGAAAGAGCTTTAAGAGTTTAAACATCGTCTGGCACAGGGCACGTTCAGAAAATGTGCTTTTTCCTGCTCTAAAAAATCTCTGCATTACAGCTACAGAAAAAAATAAAATGTTAGCTAAATAAGGAATTCAATTTTTGGGAAGAACACTAAATGTTTCATTTTCTGTAGATTTCTTTCAAGARTGCATTTAGACAACCATCAGTAAGGAAGAAGGAACTCATAAGAACTCTGGTCCAGAATCCAAAAATAGACACAGATCTCATACTGGATTACTGCAGGTAATAATTGAAGCAAATCAAGCCTGTGTTTAATTAGTGCTCTAATAATAATGATATCTAAGTTATTTTGGTTTAGTGGTTTAAATAGATCCTGGTTTATGTAGCATAAAAGTTGTTTTGTTTGTCTTTGTTTGTTTTCTTTTTAAGTATATTTTTTGTACTTTTTAAAGTACATTCTGGCCTTGGCAATTCTTTTTTTTTTTTTTTTATAAGAAAATAAGTAATTTGACCACACAAAAGGTCACAAGAAAACATTCTGTTATCTTCTAGTACTTTTATGCTGGACAGTGATGCCACACTGCAGCTTTGCATTGAAACGCTTCTTCTCCAGAATGCTAATACAAATCATATTGAAGATGACTCTGCAGAACTTAGTGAGAAGCAACCTCATTCCACATTACTAGCTAGAGCACTGGCAATACTTCCCCTACTGAAAAGCACAAAAGATCTGGTCATGAGCCTCAGTGGAATATTGTACAAGGTAAACACTTAACTGACAGAGTAAAACAATCACTTATGGCTGTAATTCCATGGAAATTTGAAAAGAAAAATTCAAGTTCTGMTACATAATGTAAATGCTAAATTTCAATTTTCTAGAGGAAAAAGTAGAACAAAAGATCTAATTGTCCTTAAAGGTAGGCAAAGACTTCCTAATGCAACGTGCATTTAAAAATGAACACAATAGTCAAACACAAAGTTACTTTCAAAGAACATACCATACTGGAAATGTTTATAAATGCTACATTAAAAAAAAAAAAAAGGTGGGAGGGCAAAAAGGGAGTTGAGGGGGGAAGGATTTTGTTTGTTTTCCCCTGTTTATCACTAATGTAATTGGTCTTTCTGCAAGATTCTCTTTTCTTAGGCTTTATTATTTTTAAAGAGTCTTTTGTTGCCTTAGGGCCATATGTCATGATGGTTACTATTTCTTCAGTGTTATGCCTATTTAATTAGAATTAAAATTGAATTAAGTGCAACTCAGTTGTGTGTTTTCTATAAGAGCAATCATATAAAAATCTTATTATTTTGAACAGCTCGATCCATATGACTATGAAACTATTGAAATTGTCCTGAAAGTAATACAAAATGCTGATGAAAAGAACACCAGTATCCACTTGAACCAGGTATGGCCAAATGCATGCTGTTACTTTGTTAATAGCATTTGTAGTCTCTTTTGTCTATTATTACTGTAATTATTTAAGAATCTGTTGAAAGTAAATCAGTTATTCCATCTACACAGCTTTCATTCAAAAAAATAGTAGTCTCTACTGGCTCTCAGCAAGGAGTCAGAGCAGGGATAAAAACTTCTATAGACCCTGATATATGCCCAAGCCTTAGGTTTTACTGAACTGAAAGACAGAGTAGTAACAAGTTGCCTTTTTTTTTTTCCCCCCCTCCTTCTTCTTCCCTCATTCTCTTTTTCTCCCTAGGCACTGAGTCTTCTCAAACACCTGGAGTCTTATAAAAGAATTTCCCCACCTGTGGACCTGGAACACCAATATGTTTTAGAGCATGTGATTCCCCTGTCTCCAGCTGCTCAAACCAGATTACCCTTTCATCTGATATTCTTTAGAACAGCAAAGTGTTTCTGGAACATAATATGTATGTTCAGTATTCTTTCTAGCTATATACATATATTCTCTTTCACTCTGCTGTATATGAACTTAAAAGATCAACAGTCTATGTTTGCATTACCTGTATTTATGTACTGTACTGATTTTTCTAATCCTTCTTAAAACACTGTGCTCCCAAATTGCTACTGGTGACTGACTTTCAGTGAAGTTAGGACAATAAATTGCAGAGTTCGGTCCTTCGTTGTGTATAGAGCCTCTCAAAGAGCAAAGTAACCGACATATCCCACAATCCCAGGCTAGCACATACCTAATTAAGATTATATTCTTTTTCCTCCCAATGAAGACCTCTAACAATAAACTGGAAATGCTTGATGTTATAAAGGTAGACTGTCACACACTCATAAAGCAGGACTCTCTATTTCCTTACAGCTGCAGAGCTCAGTGAGGAATCGTTTCCAACACTTCTGTTAATTTCCAAATTAATGAAGGTAAAGTTACATCTTTAAAGGGATTTATTTCAGTTATCTTTCCCATCCCACTCATGGGGAGGGCTGGGGAAGGGAAGGGATACACTTATTTTATGTATATTTGCTTTTTTTTATTTGCTTGCTTTTTAACTTGCTTATAACTCACTTAAAGGCCTTCTGACAACATTTAACTCTTTAATGCTTTTCTAGGTTTCGCTGGATACCTTACACATGTCTGCAGCTCGACATGTCTTTGAAAAGAAACTGAAACCAAAAATATTTGAAATGAGAAACAGTGGATATACATCAGTTATTAACAAGGAAACAACTAAAACCATACAGACAATCCAATCGTATCTGTTGTCTATAATTAATCCAGAGTGGGCTGTTGCTATTGCTCACAAGATTGCACAAGAGTTTCCAACAGGTAAGGAACATATCTGACTTGAAGGGAAAAGTAGCTGTGAAGAAGAAAGTAGGCTTGAAAAAGGAAAAACTAGACTGTAAGCAAACTTTTATGAAAACTGTATAACAACTAACTTGGGGGGGGAATTTGTTTGTTTTTGTTTTGTTTCCCCACACACACCAAGGTCCTGACCAGATTCAGGCATTGAAATTCTGTCTCTATCTTGCCGGAAAATGGCTGAAGAATACAACAACTAAGGTAATGACAAACTGCTTGCAAAATCGTTGTTATCTTAGCAGGTATTTATTAGTGCTTTGTCTTTTGGTATTTAAGATAGTGAATTATACACTGTGTAAGGTATACATACAGAAACACTTCAGAAGAACCAATCTTGGTACCCTCTRTTAAATGTTTCATACTATAAGAAAGTGAATATGATTTTTCTAGAGCTTTTGAATAAAAGGAGATTATTTTCTATAAGAATTGTGGTGTTTCCCTAAAGGATGATGCACATGAAAAAGCAGAAGTCCTACAGAAGAAGTTATATATGCAGTATAAGAGATCAGCTACAGAAAATGTTCTRTTACTTCATAAGTTGAACACTGCAGAACACTTAAAATCTATTGGGAAACCAGCAAGTCTTATCGTTTTACTGTATGAGCACTGCAGTATAGACCAAAGAATACAAAATCCAACTGGCAGAGATTATCCAGGCAAGTATGCTTTATCTGGTTCCAAAAGGACAAAAACAAATTTTGAAAAATCATAGGCAAGCAAATACTTGTTTGTAAATATATTATCTCAATCTGTTTATGTAGATATCCATGCAGCAGCAAAGGAGATAGCYGAAATTAATGACTTGGATATGAACAAAATTTGGGATAAACTGTTAGATAAATGGCTCTGCCCAAGCGTACTGCCATCAGAAGTAAGTCATCTCTGGAGATTTGTTTTTGTATAAAACTGGCCAATTACACGAACTATATATTTGTTCCTTATTCAGAAAAAAAACCCAGCACAATTAACCTCACAGATATATTTAAGTTGCATCTGGATTCAGACTATGAACAATTTCAATACTTTGTTTTGCAAGCCATTATCTGTAGCAGGAATCATTTGAAATGCTGTTCCTGGTAGGTATATTAGCCTCACCCAACAATGATTCYGGTGTTTGAAAGCGGCCAAATCCTCTCCTTCTGCAACTTAAAGTTAACTAAGAGTTGACTGCTACCTATGTTTGTACCCCATAAACCTAGGTAAAAAAACAGGGCAGGGAGCAGAAAATGTTTCTGCTTCAAAATATCAGTTGGCAGGGTGAGTGATGAAGGACTGTKGACTGCCACACACACAGTTAATAAAGGCAGATAAAAATCAAAATCCCTTTCCTGGGCTGCATTAGCAGAGGTACCAAGCCTTTAGATAGGATTTAACTAAATAACCCACCAATTTTTGCAAATGCTTCACATAACTCTTCCAACATTTTCTTCCTCATGTATTTTCAAAGAAAGCTGAAGGAATCTTTGGTGATGTAAAGGAAGATGAAGAACTCAGAAGGTACGTGTGTTATCTTAAACATATTATAGTCAATCATTCTTATAAGTTTAATTGTATCCAACACTTGCACATGGAAGAAAGAGTAGGAGATTGAGAACTCACTGCTGCTGTTGCTAATAAGAAAAAAAATTAAGACCAATAATGAACAAGTATAGGTAAGAAATGCCTTGTTAATCCTTGTGATCTTAGACATGGTCTCCATGCCCTATCAAATAGTAAAGTAACTTTTAAATACTGCTAGTATGCAAAAATAGAACTGCATAGATGGTTGCCCTACAGCATTCCCATTTCTGCTCCTTTGCTCCAAGTGTGGGACCAGGCCTTTAATGAAATCTATTTTTATTCTACATATTGTAATCAGAGCAGTTCTGTCCTCTAGATATTTTATGGCACTAGATAATAAAAAAAAAATCTTCCTGTGTAAATTTTGATATCAATTCTGAATCTTTAAATACTTAGTTATAAAACAAAATTCAGTTGACAAWAACTTACATATGTAAACATTTGTAAGAATAGTAATGGGTATTTCCCATTATTTACTATAGACTCAGAATCCCTTATCCTCAAACAGTGGATTGTTTTTAAATTTATATGAAAAAGTTATATTGTATTTTAGTGGCAGATGCTATATTTATGTTTAAATGCACTTTTGCAGAGTTATATATCTACTTCAATCACGCCCAATGGATTACAGTTCAAGATTGCTTTTTGCTATTACAACATCTGCCACATCTGTAAGTTTCTAAATACTAGTTTCAACTTGAGCAATAAGCTTTCATGTCCCATTAAAATCTTTTTTAAAAACTATTGATTTCAAATACAGATTTTGCTTTTATCTCTGGATAGTTTATATGCCTGCATGAGTTTTATACTATACTTTTCYGATTTCCCTTCTTTTGAACTAAAAATCAATCTTCATCTAATTTTGCTCTTGACTGTAAGGAGGGCCTTTTGAACTCTGATGATATCACCTGGAAATCATTCAACATTCTCTAGGAAATGGTTTAAGCTAGAACACTAATGCATTGGTTAACTTTGGTAAAGTTAAAGCAGKAAAAATATTTTAGCACATGCTTAACCTTCACTCTTCCACATTTAATGAGGTATGAATATATTTTTGATTATTTATTGATATCATGTAAAGAAAGAGAGAGTATACAGAGGTTATTTTTCTCATTTGCATTAATACTCCAAACCTAAAAACTTCTGGTTTGGCTTTGAGGTTGACAAATATTTAAACTGGGCAGTATGAAATGTAAAGGGAATCCAGTCTGTTACTTAGCATAGTAGTAGTACAGACATARTAATTAATGCAAAGTCTTAGATCAGGCAACACACATATAAACCTCTCTTCAGCTGTCCAACCCATAGTTATATATTTTTACTTTTTTGTCTACTTTCTCTCTCTCTTCTCTCCCCTCTCAGCCAATTGGTGTCAATCAACTGACATTTGCTCAGAGGAGCAGAGCACTTAAGTGTCTGCTCTACTTGGCAGATACCAGTACTGTGGAATCACTCTTCAAGAAACCCATTGAGAAAGTAAAGTAAGAATTTTTTCTTAAGGTATTTTTTAGTAACAACATATTGCTGGTCTTAACAGACTTAATAGATATTAGCAACACCAAATACCTTCATGTGGGTCTCTACATGTGAATTAAATTATAATGCAAGTTATAAGAAGTGTCTTATCTTTAGAAATTATCCAAGAAGTCTCTCATTCAGAATGAGGCTTCTGTAGGTAATTATAAGGATCTTTGATCTCTTTCGTTAATACAAACACTTTAATAAAAGTGACAGAAAACACCTCTGCAATATTTTCCTGATTCTTGTGCAACTCATAATGATCGCTGTAAATCTAATCAGCTGTTAATCTATTCTCTTGTTTTTTGCAAACTCCCCCCTCCCTTTTTTTAAACAGATATTTTCTAAAATGCTGCATTTATCTGGCAGAGTTTGAAACTTTGAATATTCCATATACTTATGAATCTTTTCATAAAAGCCCCAAGGAAGGAATGATTAAAGGGTTATGGAAGAATCACAGCCATGAACCCACGGTATGCGAAATGTGCATCTTTCTATGTAGTGTATAGATTTCTAAAAATAAGTTGTTCCACAGTACTTATGACAATGACTACACTATGAGTTAAATATTAACAGATCTATATATTTTTAGAATGGCTGTAAGTTTCTAACCTAATATGACAACAATAGAATGACTTTATCTAATTTCAAAGTTCTTAAGCAGAGTATAATTGCTTTATGTTACCAAGTATGATTTTTAAACAGGTAAATTTAACACTGAAGACAGGGCATGAAAATGAGATTTCCATAGAGAATTCAGTTTATGACAAGAAAAGATGCTGTTCTACTAAGGAAGGCTTCAGCCCTCGGACTTCTAAATTAGAGCCACAAAAGAGAAGTGATCTGTTCTTTAGCTGCAATATACACATCCTATATGAAAATAAGAGATCAAAGAGCTTTAATCTTCTTAGAATTAGAAAATAAAAGGATAAAGTCTATGGTGTGTCTAAATCCTCTTCATAACTGTAAAATAATGTTATATGCATCCTGATGATGACCTTGCAGGTGATCAAGATCCAGCTAAAATAATAAGAATCTGAAATTACTCTGGCAAACAAAAAATATATCATCATGAGTATACATTTATTAACATACACTGTGACCCACTATGTCCTTGTTCTCCTTCAGGCCGTCAGACTTGTGTCTGARCTTTGTCTAGAATACAAAGTTTATGACTCCCAACTCTGGAATGGCCTACTGCAGAAGCTTCTTGGTTTCAACATGGTAAGGAACTTTTAAGCATGCATTTCTGCAGAGAAAAATGTAACGTTACTATAACCTAAGAAAATAGGTGTGACTGGCAGTCTTAAAAGAGAAAATATGTAGCATTTTATAATGTAATATTTATGTTTCAGATGAAGTATCTAAGAAAAGTTTTAACAGCGATTACAGGAATTCATTCATTATGGGAGGTAAGCAAATATTCAGCACATCCCTTACTATATTCCTCTTAAATGAAAAAAAAAAATCCTCTGTGCGAGTGCAATCCTCTACACAGAGGAGCACTACACATGGAAAAATATTCCCTTTAATGATTATTTTTATGACTTTGCACCACAAAATTGATGTTATTCATCAAAGTGGTACATTTTGTACATTTTACATTTATGGTTCCTTCTATATATCCTCATTTTCCAYRTTTTATCAAATCAGACAAGTAAGAGCAAAATAAGGCAATAATCTTGGTTTGAAAGAGATAAGCAAGGTTAGGGAACAACTCTTCCAATGTTTAAAAACAAAGCAGACTTCTTCCCGCTGTAGTAGGTTTAGATGTCTGTTTACAAGGTCATTTAGCTACAACTGTGTATGGCTATTACTCTAAAAATTTACCTTCAACAGATTCCCAGTTTCAGTCGAGCCTGGCAAAGTGTAGTTCTGTCCCCACTTCTTGCAGGTACGTTAATTAACAGCTCTCTGTCATGCTTGTATAGTGAATTTGTTATATAGTCACTTTATCATGGTTTTACTCATTTGTCTTTCAGCTTCATGTCCACCAAGTCCTAAGCAGTTRGAGGAATGCTGTGAATGTTTTGTGATTCTGCTGAAGTAAGTAGATRTTAAATTGGTTTGAGTGGGAATCTCCCCTTTGTAATCACTCCTCTAACACCCTGGAACGTGCAAAGTTGCTCTGAGAACTGAGGATTCTGCCATGGGGGTTGGGAAAGAGCCTCCTTGTAGCAGGGGCAGAGTCAGGGTAGGCACTCAAACAAAAGTCAGCGCTTGCCCCCAGCCTCTTGGGGACGTGCTAGGACTCAATATCTTAGCTGTCTAAACCATACTGACAATGGCTCTCACAATAAGGGCTTTGCATAGACTGCTGAAAATCAGTTAATCTGCTCATCACCACCTCCATGAGGGTTATCAGTCTCTGACATTTTTGGAGACTGATGGTCAGCCTAAAATCCAGTTAATTATTTTTCTAAGTATTACATGTTTCCCCAAACATTAAACAGAGTATAAGAGAGAATGCCTTCATTTTCCTATGAAGGGTAAACCTGACATGGAAAAAAAGCATGGTTAACCTACAGTATKTACTTTCCAAACCATTCTATACATTAACCTCATGCCTTTACAACACTAAAAAAGCATGATAAACCATTAGCCAGTACCAGAATAACATCTAGCTGAACAGCATACTTGCACTTGTGTGCAGATACACATGTACCAAAGCAACACCCTGGGCAGTTGCCAACGCTTCAGCTAAAATAGGGCCTAGAGTGCTTAGAAAGAGTTAAAAACTTTAGAAGAGTGGTGGGTTGTTTTGTGTGTTAAAACTGAAGAATTTGTATTCTATCAAACTTCAGTTATGTTGGTTGTCTCGTTTGGAAAATAAGAAAATGTTACAAAAAAAATTCCATCTTAAAATCTCACGGCATTTTTATTGAAAATATTTAGATATCTAGCTATATATCTTGTAGCTGAGAACTTTCCTCCTCATCTCCTCCAGGTGTCCTGTTCTGGCTGACTTGAATGTCATTGGAATAGCTAAACAGTACGCACAGCTGGACCTTCCAGCTTTTGCTTTGGGATGCCTGTTGCTGATTCCTCAGTCTGAAAAACGAGAGCAACAAATTCAGGTAACAAGAAACGTGTTTCTGCCGCCTAAAGGRAATTCATGTAAACATGTTATTTTCAACAGAAACATGTTATTTTCAACTGAAAGATGGTAGCTTCTTCTAACTCTAGCTCATACGTTGCTGCTGAGCCAGCTGCTCAGTACCTCCCACCCCCGTCTTTACTGCACTAAATTCCTGCTTCTGAAAGGGATCACGTGAACACTTCCCTTATAAAAGTCCTCCTCAGCAGCTTTGTCATATGACCTTGCCTTTTGTGCATTAGCGACTGTTTTATGGATCCCCCCGCCAAGTTATGAAACCTGCAATGAACAGCAGACGCCTTGAGCAACTCCAGTATTCCTGCAAATATTTACTGAAGTAGTACTTTTCCTTGTATCTCCTGATTTTTTTTTAATGGTTTTATAGAGTATGCATGAAATGGAGGGGATGGGGGAAAAAAAACCTACAGGCCAAAGCAGTGTGAAGTTGAGGAGCTMTTAGTGGGCTAGTCTCCACTCTCCAGCAGCTGGTGAGAAGTACAGAATCCTTCAGAAGCAGAGAAGCTTCCAACAAATGTTTGAAGTTCCTAGGCTCACACCTCTTTAGAAAGATGCCTCATACACATCACAAGTTCCGACATAAGCCTTTTGCATTAAAGGCATTAACCTTTTGCCTTAAGTCTTTTGGAGTTAAATGTAATAAAAATATTATTCTCTTTCAGTCACACTACACAGATACTGGTTTGAGAATTTCATATTTGTACCTAATTTCTCAAAATCATTCCTGAGGGAATGAAATACTTGTTCTGAAGGGAAAGAGTTTATATTGTAATCATTCCTAGACTTTTTTTTTTTTAAACAAGGGTTTCCTGTCAACATGCAGCACTGAAACTATCCTGCAACAAATAGATGAACATATGAACACRGGAGAAGTAGTGGCCTTTGCTTCTCAGGTAAAGCAGTAACATTTGTTACTTTCTCTTAGCTTTGACTTCCAGATTTTTTTGATGCGTACATAAGAACCTCTCTTTGCCACCCTCATCTTAGCAGGTATTGGATCTTATAAAATATAGCAACATCTCCAAGCATTTCTGGCTTGGAGAAAATACTGGCCAGGTGACCAACATTAATACACTGCTGTGTTCAGCTGTCTCTCTATTTGTAGGACAATATTGTTTGCAGCAGGAGTATTTTATTTTTCTAAATAGATATACCTTGCAAAAAAAGCCAGAGGGCTTACAAAATGGRATTCTCTTTTACATTCCCTTGATTTCCTAATGGCAATATCCTTAACTCATCCACTATCCAAGGGTAACTTTCAGAAGTTCTGCTTAYTACAGTAATCAAGCAAGAAGAATCTAATCCCTCATATTTGAGGTTCAAGCTTCTCCATGTCAGTACCTTTCCACTACTAAAATTTTATCTACTACTTTCCAGATTAGATCTTTGATCTTGGACAGCATCATAAAKCAGAAGCTGTATGATAAGTTTTTGAAAACTAAGTATTTTTCACTGTTGAAGCAACAACTGATGAACACTCACCGAATTAAAGAACTGGTGGATTATTTTACAAGCAAGAACTGGTAGGTTAATAGAAAGTAAAACAGATGATGCATTGCTGATACTAGGCACAGAAACTGAATCTTTCCTTATTTTAGTTTTAAGTTTAGTTAAGGTCCCGGAGATATTTCATTATTTAAGAATCTTAAGTACTTAAGAGTTCTGAAAATACTGCTAAATTTAAAAAAATCTTAAAAACAAGAATAAAATCTCACCTTGATATTTTGCATACACAGAGGACTGTTTCATAAAGTAGTTTGAGCCAAAACAACAGCTTTCTACCCCCAAAACTGACAAGCAGATTAAACTTGGTTACAACTGCAGAAGTAATCTGACTGAAACAGTAAATGCTTTTGCTTTGAATCAGTTCCCCCTTACCTTAGGTGAGCTCAGCACAGCGGTATCACAGTCRCAAACCTCAGCAGCAAGARCMCTTCTTAGAAACAACAATCAAACTRCCTGTAGTGCAGGATCAGGAGGGGGCTGCCCACAGAGCCTTTCCAGAGTTAGAAGCACCTCTGAGGTTACACTTAAGTGTTGCCACCAAATCAAAGGCAGGGCGGTGCTCAGTCAGCAGGCAGTGATGCATGGCACCTGTGCTCAYGCACAGCTAACTTTGATTTTTACACCCCAAATACCTAAGTCTTCGGTGTTCTAMGTTTGTTAGCACCTATCCTGCAGTCAGAACATGACAGAAATCAACAAATAGCTATTGCATATCTAGKATATGGGTTTTATTAACAGCTGCAGGTAAAAATACTAGACTTGTTATGATTTGTTTTCCTCTGCAAAAATACAGGACATACCTTAGTGCRTATAGTCTAAATTCTTGGCTTTTTAAAGAACTTCAGTTGTGACGTTTAAAAAATTTTGCCTCCTACAGCAYTGATGATGCAACAGCCTTAATAAGAGAGTATCAAGAGAAATGTGGAAATCCCATGCTGGTGGATGCATCAACTTCTGATATTTTGAAGGTAAAATAAACTACCTTCATACCTGTTGAGTATTTGTTTTCCCTCYTTCCAAACTGTTTTGCTAAGACCTAGGTAGCCAATAATTTAGTAAAAATATTTTATAGAGTAAAATAATTATTGATTMAAGTAAAATGTATTTTAATCAAATTATGGATTGCTAAGCTTTAAAATTCTAAAAACTCTAATTGCAGTTGATTTTYCTAAACTCCCTTCTCCTCTTACCTTCTAGGTGTTTCAAAATGGACTACACGAGCCCTGTGATTGATTAAGTTTTCATCTACCCTTTGCCTTTTCTAGCTCCMCGGCCTCATTTAGTGACATGCATTAATAATACATGTTCTTGTCAACCAACACTGAACTAAAACTCTTTTACCCAAAAGCTACCGGAAGCTTTTCAGGTTTTTAATTGATCTAGGCTGTTTGTCCTCCATATAAGCAGAAATATTCTCAGATAAAACAGTTTAGACTTGCAGCAGGATTTCCTGGTGTTTCTTTTAAAAGCAAGGTTCTTATTGAGCACTTTGATATTTAAACTTTCTTTCCTTTAACCTTATTATTTCTTCCTTGTTCCCAAGTCTATCATCAGAATCTCTAAAGCTTCTCGTTCACATAAACATCACCTTCTAGGACTGTGCTAAACTTTTAAACTCTGAGAGCTGATGTACCTCATGTCAATACACTTTGTACCCAAATCCTAATTTTATTAACAGTGAACAGAAATAAACTGACAAAATTATTTTGTCTTTAAAGCACTACTATAAGCAGCAGCTATGTATTTTGTTGCAGTACATGCACATTAATCAAACATTACTTTTTTTTCCCCTTAAGATGCCAGAATGAAATGCTTAAGCTTTTTCTAAGGTGAAGCAAGTTTATTGTAATAAAGTATTGAGTCAAATCTTATAAGAGCTGATCCTTTAAGTTTCGTGGATAACTTGAACTGTGTGTCTTCCTTTGGGACTTACTTCAACTTTCATGACCATGGTAACACTGTACAGCTTTTCACAAATACTGCACATAAGAGACATTTAATATGCAAAGGAAACAGGCCACTTTTGAATTCTAAGTATTCTGTAGAAGATAAAAGATAAAACTGTTTTTATTGTAAAACTAGCAGTCACAAAAAGTGGGACCTGTTAAGTACATTCAGTTCCCTTGAGCCAGCTGAGAGTAGAACCACAAGTTCTCATGAACAACCAATCTTTTAGACCTCAGTAGTATTTCCAGTGCCATACAGAATTACATTATTTTAAAACATTTGTACATGGAGCAAACTGAGTGKATATATACAGTGTCAGATACAAAGAGAGATGAGCAAAGTAAAGAAAAGCCCCTCTACATTGATTACAGAATTAATTAGACCATCATTCAGTAAAGCCTACAAGTCATTTTAAACCACTTTGAATATAAAAAGACTAAAGATAAACTTTCTACAGTGAAATTACTACACTTGTGAGTTGATTGTAATTTTTTCAGAATCTTATCAATCCATTTACTCTTTCAACTTAATTGAGAATGAAAAAGTTTAGTATCAAATGGATTCTGAAAGAAATCTAACATGCCTCCCAGGGCCTCTGTCTTTATTGTATTTAAACCTGTTACAAGAGGCTTATGCTAAATGTGTCCATTAGACATAAATCACCAAATAAGGCTATTTGTTAAGCACTATCAAGAAAAAGTACTGCCAGACACTTTAAGAGCAAGTTATAACTCACRTTTTTCAACAATGGTTCATAAAGTTTAGTTTTTCTATGAAGTAAGAAGAGTTTACTACAATATTAAGGAACAGTACATAACCCAGTTAATGGAATATTTTTACAAATCAAATTATACAAGAGAAAATAAGCAAACACATTGTGGGTTTGAAGTTGAGACCAATGAGCTACATTGTTAAGCTGTTAGCAAATAAAGGTGGTACTGTAAACTAGCAGTCAAGTATTGCAGTAACTTGCAGTTCCAGAATGAGATGGTAAAAATACCAGACAAGCAAAGACACTTCAAGAYTTCTTGTACTCTATTCTTTCTACTTTCACATCGTCTCCAATTAGCTGATAGACATACGTAACTACGGTAGAAGCTTGGATATCCATCAGCACAAATGAAGGAATGATGTTGCTAGAAAGAGGGGAGGAAAATTGTGATAACGTCAGTTATATTTAATAGCTTTAGTTTTTGACTATTAAGACTTCTTATCAGAAGTCATTCTTAAGAAATGGGGATTTGAGTTTTGTACAGTACACCAAATCCAAGCTTTAGGTATTTCACTACCATTTGTTTCAAGCAGGGAGACTGAACAAGTGCTGTCAAACCCCATCCCTGGCATTTAAAATTACATCCACTAGTCTTCATAATTATTTACTGATTTTGTTATCAAGGAAAAGCATAGTAGAAAATCTCCATAGATACTTCCCATTATTCACTTACTTTTCTAAGGCATGATAAGCTCCTGTAGCTGATCCTGGATTGATATAGAATTTGTTTTCATGTTCAAATGCCTCAAATTTGTGTGTATGTCCTGAAATCAAGATGTCCACATCAAACTGCCTTTGTAGCAATGCCAGGCTGGCCATATCACCCCAAGGAATAACCTGATGGCCATGAATCAGCCCAATTTTGAATTGTCCAACAGTTACAACTTTCTGTTCAGGGTAATTCAGGTTCTAAAAGAAAAAAATATGGATTACAGATAAGCTTATAATAAAAAATAATTACATAACACCTAGGAAAGTGGGAGCTTACAGAAAGCTTCCTTCTTGAAAACTGCTGAGAACTTAATACATACACGTTACTTCTTGGACAAATCATATTACTGATCATAACTCCAACTCTTTTGCTCAATTTGATTTTCATACTGCTCTTAATACTATGCTTCCTTTGCCACTTTTACTTAGATTACAAATAACCTCCTACTGCCTTTCACTAAGGGAGGTACGTACCTCGTCAAAGTCCCCTCGCACAACATGAACATCCCCAGCCAGTGTCTTGAGGTAGTCATATGTGTCCTTGGTGCAGAGGTTTCCTGTGCAGAGGATGTGCTGGATCTTTCCTGGAACCAGCAGTTTTTTGAATTTAGCTGGAAGGCTGTTGCATCGGTGCGGAATGTGAAGATCTCCTAATACTAACACCAACTTATCGGGTGTCAGAGAAGGAAAGAAAGACCATTATGGATCTTTAACAAAAGCAGCAAGAAATATGAGGAAGCAAAAACATGACAATGTTCCTCAGTTTCACAATTTCACTTTTGATATAAAGGCTATTGAAATAAAAAATGAAATGGTGATGGAACTTTTATAGATTTGAGGGAAAACAATGGCCCTTATTAATACAGAACGGTGCTAGACAGGGGCCTTACAAACAAAATGGTCAAATCTCTACAGACCTTTGGTTTTTTCATAGGAGTACAATAAAAGAAATGCACTACTACTTGTTCCCAAATCTCTGTTAAATGCACCTACAATAAGCCTATTACATTAATTATTTATTCTTCCTCATTAAAAAAAAAGTAACAAAAAAGCAAATTTGCAATATGGATTAAGAGTTAATCAGAACAGGAAGCTTAATCAGAGCCATTATGGGAGGAACCACTGGACTACAGCAGAGCGAGGCAATTTTTTGGTTAAACGGGACCCTGCACAGAAGCTAAATCAGATTCCCACGTACAGYGTTCCCATTACCAGACACAGTCAGAGATTCAGTGAGCAGAGATTCAGTTACAAGAACGCAAGCTCAATGCCTGAAGATTCTCCAACATCATAGCAATGGAGGCTTCCAAGTTAAGAATTAAAGACAACAGTTTAACATCACAGGCTTTAAATGTGCTAATAAAGAAATAATTAATGCAAGCAAAGTAGCAATAAATGCAAAAAGGGCATGGAAAGCTCTGTAAATCATGAGTCCCATCCTACTGTACAAACACGGACCTAAAGACAGTCAGTCATCCCTGCTACCCTGTTAAATTGCTGCTGTCACTATGGAACTATTTATCTCCTACCAGAATCCTCTGTTAGAAAGAGGGTTTCTAAAGGGAGAGTCACTAAATGTATACAGGATTTAACCCATATACACAAGCTTCATGACTATGCCAGGAAGTTTCCTTTTTTATTATCTGCTATTTTTGTTTATTGTCAGGCTATGCAAATAGATAACAATCGCAGAAAAGGCAGGGAGGCCTCAAGACTTTTTCCCCTTTTTAAGCCAAGAAAGTCCTTGTGCTAGCATCAAAGCCATGCACYTTTTTGAGAGTATTGGTAAAAACAACGTAAAGGTTCTTTAATTTGGAAGTTACCAATTTAAAAGAAGTCCAGGGGAAAAAAAGAAACACTTTGACAGCCTTGTAAGAAGTCCAAGTGAAAAACACTTGGTAGTATCAGTCTAAGGACTGTGCACTTGAAATTTAACGAACATATCCATGAGAGGTGTTTTTGATTATAAAGTGGTAATACATGAACGCTGCGATTGTCTTTTAAGGCTGCATGTGATACTAGTTATGCATTTAAGAGTCAAGTTAYGCTGCCACTTAAAGCAGACAACCCCAGTGAGCCGAGCAGAGCCTGAGCGCTCCCGGGGYGCTTCCCTTGCTGATGAGGGCCCCACATCTTGTTTGAGCTCCCTTGACTTGGAGAAAAAYCTTAAGAGATCCAGAGAGGCGGCAGGGGTAGGACGCCAGGCCTGGCGCCGGCCAGGAGCCGGGAGCAGCGTGGAGGAGGAGCAGCCGGTCGCAGCCCGCAGGCCGCACTCGCGCCCGCGCCCCGGCCCGCGCGGGAGCCCTCGCCAGCAGCCCCCGACGTGACTTACTCTGTGCCCAGCCTTAGCGGGGTGCAGGAGTTGATTGCAGACAGGGGGGAGGGATGAAAAAACAGGGCGAAACGTGATCAATGTTAAACCAAGGAAAAAGCAAAGGAAAAGAAAAACATAGCCAAATGAACAGGCGAATAATAATTAATGATTTTGTTTTGGTTTTAATGTTATGAAGAAAGCGTTAAAATAAATAAAATAAATAATAAATAAATAAATAGATGGCAGTTACGGGGCCACAACACCCGCCCTTCCCCTCCGGGGGCCTCCCGATCGCCCCGGGGGCCGCTGCCCGACCGCGGTCCTTGACGCTCCCCCCCGCTCCTGTTCCCCTCCGCTACGGGAAGAGGCGGCACCGCCCGCGGGCCCGGGCCGCCCCAGGCCGCGCTGTCGCGGGGCCGCGGCGCGGAGGCGGCGCGGGGAGGGGGCGAAGGCGGCGGGGGAGGGAAGGCGGCGGCTCCTCCCCCGCTCCCGGTCGCCCCCGGTCGCCCCCCGTGGCCTCCGGTCGGGCCCCGCTCACCATCGTGCTGCGCTGCGCGGCGCCCCCTCACACAGCGGCTCCCGGAAGAGAGCGCTGCCTCCAACCGCCCGCTACGGCACCCGCCGAGGGCCAAGACAGGCACAAACGCCACCCGCCGCCCACATCCGGGTCTCTTCCCAGGCGCTGCGGGGTTTCCCGCCCTTTGGGGGCGTCGCGTGAGGGGAAGGGCGGGAGGGCGGCGGCGGTGGCTGTGACTCTGCCCCGCCATGAAGTGCGTSATTGGGGGCGGGCACCTCCGAGGTACCGGTGCCCGCCGGGGGAGGCGGCACGTCCAGGACAGGGGGGTCTGCGCGGGGGGACCAGCACCGGAGACCAGGGGCGAAGCCGCCTCAGGGCAGGGTGGCTGTGGCCATGCTGGGGCCCACACGCTGCCCGCAGGGAGTTTCGCACACTGCCTCCCTCTGGAAGCGGTCAGATTTGAGTACAAATACTCGAGTTTTGGGCGCTTCAAGGCAGACAAGCTGTTSCTGGACTGCACAGCTCCTTGTACGCCTCATTTTCCTACCAGAAGCCCAACTTGGCCCTTGTTTTCCATGCACAGTGCGGCTCTGCCCAGCCTGGGGGGACACAGGCGAATGTTGAACCCCCAGCTGGTCCCTGGGGCTGGGTCCTTACCTGCCCTGCTGCTCTCCCCTGGGAGAGGCCTGCGCCTGCAAAGGGGCATCATCATTTGAGGCAGCGTTTGAAAACGGCAACGTCAATGCATATCTCCACTGAGTTAYTGCAGAGAAAATGCAGTCCAGCTTGTTTTTCATTTAACTGAGAATGCATATTGCACCTTTCTTCTCTTCTGCTAGTGTTTGGAAAAGCAATACATGCCATAGCACGTATCAGTGATGAATTTTGTTTTGACCCAGTAGAAAAAGGTGTAAGTGAATTTGATTTGTTGTCATTTAAATTTTTTTTTTTTTTTCAAACGAGCATCATTGGATTTTGTATTGAATTGCTTCCCTCCAAATGCCCTTCAGGCTGAGTTACACACTCTCAGCTTCCTCCACTTTAAATATGGACAAATGCCATGTTTTCTGTTACTGTAATTATGCAGACTGTATCATGGAAAATCCATCTCTACCCCTAATATTCATGGATTGCTTTACTACCATAGCTAAAGCTTGTGCAGGAATCCAGGTTACTACTGGACTGGTGGGGTCCATTTTATTGCCATGGCTGAAAAGCTTGTGTTTTGTACGATATCAGAAATTGCCTCCAAACAAGATGTTTTTGTTCTGCTTCGCTGTGAGTCAACAGGAACAGTGTCCCCGTTAATCAGCCACCACTGCCAGCTAAACGTGTGTTTTCTCCCGAGGCTTCTTAGTCAGGGCAGATTAAGCTCAGCGCTTCCTACCTTGCAGGGGAGCTTGCAAATCAGCAGCAGAGCTACTTTCTTTTCATTTCTGAAGTGTTTTCGCAGTGCTGGTGCTGTGATGCACCATGGCATGGCTCATTYGTTTGCATGACGGGGATGGGCAAGAATTAAAACGGTATTGAAACAAGCTCCAATCCCTCAAAAGCCCCAAACTCAGTTTTAAATGTTTAGGTAAGTCACACTTAAATGTTTAACTCACTTCAATACCCCTAGATTGGATTCCTGTGGTTCCAYTGTACCAGTGACTTCTGACCTGCAGTAAGGAAGGATTAGTTTAAACGTGATTATATGCATCTGTATATATTTTGAGACATACCTGCTTAAGGTTTTGTGCTTAGTCATGGTGCTAAAGCGTGGAAGCAGCCTTTTTGTTGAGGGTTCCATATGAAGCAGYTTAGAGTTAATGAAATATCTTCATTTTCAGCTTGCCTTAAGATCAGTGAATTCGTCTAGGTCAGCCTGTGCATGCGTCTTCTTTTCATCCATGTTTTTCCAACATTACGGCTGGGCGTCTGTGTCTGAATCATGTCAGAAGGAGAAAGAGTTCCCCCTTCCCTGTAAACTGATCATTAAGGTACGTGTTAGTGGATTGGCACGCACAGCTTTGCAAGCAGCAAACCAACCCAATTTTCAAATGGGACTAGTGGGAGCATTGGTGGGGCAAATAGAGGACATTATTAGCAACTGAAACCTAAGGACTGCCGTGGCTTTTGGAGCTCTGAGCTCTGGTGCTTCTGAGCAATTCTGCAAATGAGAACATTTGTGTTTAATGATGTTCAGGAGGTGGTGCCCCYCAAGCTGAACCTTGCAGTTCCCAAACATGGAACCAGTTTCATYGTGGGGTGAAGAAATACCATGTTCGTGTCTCTGGAGTATTTCTCCTGTAGCCTTCAGACCTGTATGAGCCAGAGAGCTTTTCCCAGTTGTTTAGCAAACACCTTGCACAGTGGCAAAGATCATTATCACTACCTTGATGTCTGCTTACGAAGCAGTCTTGCGAGGCCAGAGAAACAGAAGTTTGACATAAACTGCATTAAACTAGGGCAATTATACTACAAAATTGTTTGGTAACCTTTGCACTTTGGTTTTTGTTTTTACAGTCAGTTCTTCCTGTATTTAGATGTGTTAATATGCTAGAAAGGAACGTAGAAAAATGCAACATTTATACAAATATTAATGATCATCACATAACTTTTCAGCTCATCTGTAAACACGGTAAGTTACATAAAGTGGCTTTCCAGAAACAGAAGCAGTTTTAGATAGGAAGACGATATCTAGTGTAATTATTAATTGTTTGCTACTGATGGAACATCATGTCAAACACGTTCAGCCTCTCCACATCACAATGAGCATTTTTAATGCACTTTACCATGTTAAAAATAAGTTATAACAGGATTTATCAGTCAACTCTCCTTTTTGGTCTGCAACTACCGAACTCTGCACTTCAGCTCAGTTGGGTGTGTTACACACAATTGTTAGCCCACTGCTTGCAACATTTAAAATTAGGCTACATTAAATTCTGAAAAACAAAACAGAACCAGCCACCACATGATTTCAAAGGGGAGGGAGGGAAATCCTGTTTGGCAGCTACCTGAGAATTTACAGGGTCTTTTTGCAATTCCCAAAGTGCAAAAAAGGTACTTTTGCCCTTAGAAAGTTCTTTGGCTTTGTAACAGGTCTGACATCCTCTGCACTCTCTCTGGGAGAGCGCAGATATAATAATGTAAATAATTTGTGGAAGATTTGTGGAAAATACCAATTAATACTAATCAGCATTAAAAATTACAGGCCAGCATTAACTTTGTTCATTTGCTTTTTACTTAGGCGTTGTTAAAACACATAATCTGACTTTTCAAGAATGTGATCCGCTACAGGCTGTTTTTGCAAAGCACATGTGTCCAAATGTGCTTAAACTCCAATCCAGGTAATGAATAAAAATTCTTTAAAAATCATACATGATGCAATCCTGCTCTCATACCAATTAACCTAATCAAAGCCTGATTGTTATGGTCCCCAGAGCCAAAAACAGTTCTAAGTGCCATATACAAGAACTTGATATTTCACATTTCAGCTTCAGGAGGATTATTCTGCCATCAGTCCTACTCAGTCTAGCCTTGAGAACAGTGTAATGCATAATTTGAATTAACAGATTTGAGCAACTTCCACCTATCATAAACAGAGTCRTGCTTAAATTGTATAGGCAAAGAATCAAGCAGTAAAAGTGCAAGCCATTTCCAAAAAAAGTGAAACAAAACTTTATTTKGAAAAAAAACCCCTCCCCCCMAAAAAAAAGGCAACGAGGAATCTAAGATTTGACATCCTATTAAAAAATTACGGTGSACCTTGTACAGAGATGTTTTTATCACAGTAATCAATGTGAATAAGAAATGCTAGCTAATAATTTGTAACATGTACAGCTATTTTAATGCTAAGTTAAATGTTACAGACTGCTGGCTGATATAATGATTCACTTTCCAATGAGTCAAGAAGAAGTAACCCTGGCAGTTACTCCAATGAAAGTTTGTTTCAGGAGTTACACTGAGGAAGACACTGGTAAGGAAATTCAAAATATAAAATATTGGAATTGTAAAACAGGCAAACTAAAGAAATAATAAACAGCATTGCAGCATAAATGGAAAATACATTTCATGGCTGAATAAGATTTTTTAGGAGAGGCAACACACAGAGACAGGCTTTTAAGCCATATTGTCACCCACTGGATTTAATATATTTATGTTAAGAAAATATGTTTTTAATAATACTTTTTTTTTCAGTTATCAGCAGCGGATACCAGAATGATCAGCCAGTTAAATAAGTTATGCCCTTTGCTATAGGCTGGAAGAAAGATAATTACTGTGTTGTAAGAGCAGACATTTATTTTAAAAGAATTATTTAAATCTGAATACTACAATTATACAGAGTGTATCTTAATGTAAGGGTACTACAGTGTGTTAACTGGCCTAAAACATTTATGTTGTGCTCTGCCATTTGCAGATCAGAGGTGGAGAACATCTAGATTCTTGGTGTGTGACTCAAACTAATTTTAAATATATAATTGTTTCTGAAGTATAGGTTCTTCTATATCATATAATAAAGGGATGCTTTTCATACTTGCTTATGAGCAAAGCTGAGCGTAATGACCTAGAAAAGACATCTGGTGGCTCTGCAGAGCCTAGGGTGGGAACTGGGCTAACAAGCCAGAGCAGGGGAGAGGGAAAAGGGTGAGGTGGTGGGAAGTGGCTGGAGTGAAATGGGAAAGAAATTACTGAAAATAGACAGACACACACCAAGAAAAGGAGAAAATCAAAGCAGCAAATTCTTGTTGGGTAGAATGTAATGTATTACCTGCAGCAAATGTTCTGTAGGTGCTGCAACAAAACACATTTTCAAGGTGTTTTACTTAATTGTGAAAGAAATTTAGCCAGAGCGAGCTAGACATTTATTACTATTAGTCACTATAAAAATACAGTTATTTGTTCAAACAATGCCGATTAAAAACCTCGTGGTTATAATTATAGTGCTGTTGAGCTTAAATTTCAGTTCTGAGTCCTTGACTTTTTTATTATTTTGAGCAGACTTTTCAAAGGCAATGCATACTGAAATACAACTAAATCCAGATGAATTTGACTACTTTCAAGTTGGAGTGGATTCTGAAGTAACATTTTGCCTTAAGGAACTGAGGGTAAAATAAGACTTTGCTTTGAAAATAGATCATTTTCCATGAATTTGCATAATTTATCCTGGAAAGTACAGAAAGGTCCCTGATGAATGTGTTCTACCCGGGCTCCAGATCATCCGTGTTCATCAGCTGCTTAAGGAATAGCTTTAAMAACATGGATTTTAAGGGCCCCGCAGAGTCCCTCGCTATAGCCTTTCAAGGGCAATGGAAATGTTTTTAGAGCAACAAAAATAAAGTTTCAGTGCTGGGCAATCACTTTATAACTGTCCTGGAGAGAGTACAGTGGCCACAGTCTGTGTGCAGGCAGAAAATCCCTTCAGAGAAGGCAAGAAGTGCATTCCAGAAGCAGTACCTTACTTACACCTCCTTCTCTTTTCATGATTAAACACTTGGGCTAAGCTTATACTCTAGTATTATTCTTTTATTAAAATAGCCCTTAACCTCCCACCCCTTCTTTTCAGGGACTCCTAGCATTTTCAGAAGCTACCAGTACTCCTGTCTCCATCCATTTTGACATATCTGGAAAGTACGTTTTGGAACACACCTCTCTACAACTTCACTTACAACTCTACAGTCAATTTTTGTCTGCAGGTTGCTCTATGACTATTTAACCGTAACAATAAAATTGATTTCAATTTCTTAACCAAAGCTATATTTTGAAGTAACCTCCAATACCAAGTTAAGCAGTTTGTTGCTGCACGAGGCATTTAATACAGGCATGGATAGAAGCAGGCTGATCCTGCTGACTATCCACAAGCTACATGGACATTTCAGGTTTTCAGTCTAATGCATGCAATTATTTTATTTGGTAGTCTGAAGAAATAGTATGTTTTCTGCTTAAAGCATCATTTTAGTATTTACATATTTAGAAGCCCAACTAAGTATAATACTGTGTAGCATTTGCTGATCAATACATTTTTATCTGCAGTAGGAAGGAAGATACACGTATTCCTAAGCAGCAAATACTTGAATCAAATTTTCATCTTTTTAGAACGGTTATTTTTTAATGTATCTGTATGTAATTGCATGAGCGATGCTTTCTCCCCAAATCCATGTTAATTATACATGCTATTTCGTCTCTGACTGTTTGTGTTTAGGCCAATTGCTTTCAGCATTGAAGACATGGTTCTGGAAGCCAGCTTTATTTTGGCTACKTTATCTGTCATTGAAGAGGCAGCCCCTGAGCAGCCTCTGCACTTTTCACAGCGCCAGGAAAGGTAACGGGGGCTTTAGGGTGCCTAAAGGAGCCAGACTGCCCTGGAGAGAAAACCAAAGTTTAAAGTTTCCAGCAAAGTCAGACGTAAAGAAAATGATCTCCTAATTCTTAACGGACATTCATAACATTGTACCTGAGACTGGAGTCCTTGTTCACAGGAAAAATCTGAACTACAGATGTTCAGCAGTAAGCTAATATAGTTTGGGACCACACGCAGACAGTCTCTCTCTCCCCTGGTGGATTCTTTTARTCAAAGCAAATTGCCAAATATCTGCTCTTTGCCCAGGCACTGACACAGAGGCAGGCAGCCAGCATGTGTTTGAGTGGCCCAAGTCACCTCCCCTGTAGGGTTCTCACATCTTTACCTATCTCTGATGTGCTCCCCCTGAATGCAATCTTAAATTTAATTGCTAGTAACAGTAAGGTGCCATTTTTGCAGAAAGAGAGAGACAGCACAGGAGTTGTGGGGTCCAGTAAAGTCCTAGGTGCAACATTCAGCACTCACCTCTGCTTTGCTTAGTCCCARCGAAGTTCTGTCCTTGTAAGAGGACAAGAGGGGGAGACGCAAGCTGAGAATCTGCTTTAAAGCCATAAAGTTTTTCATTAGCAGAAAGTACTGACAGATGACTAGAAAMACGAAAAGGCTCATTACTAACCTGACCTGCTCTCTCCCATCCAGCCTGAAGACATGTACAAGTAAATCTGAAAAAAACTCCACGGCCAGAGACAGCAACTCAGAAGCAGTAGCTTCCAGCAAGCCACACTGGAATGGGAATTCACGAAACACAGAGCTGGCAGCACCCAGAAGTCCTTCAGCAAAGCAAGAAACAACAATTATTCCCAAAACGCCAAATGGAGACATTACAGGCATAGAAGGAGCTACCGTAATTAAGACAGATGACCACACAATGCTGGAACTAAGGTCAACACATTCTGATTATCACAAGGTAAGCAAGTTGCAGTCACATCTGCCTTATTTTAGCAAACAGGGGAGTAAAGTTTTTCAGCTGGTGTTTAGCTGGGCGTTCCACTGTGCTCCTTGGCTCTCCACATGAAGTCCCAGTGAAAATGAACCAGCTTTCACACCTGCCTCAGTGACAAAAAATCACCATGTTCTACTATAGTGCACTAAATATTTGCAGGTATGTTTTTACTTAGAAACACCACAGATTGACCAAGATTTTAAAACATATTTTTTAAAGTAGCAAAGGCTTGAGAAATAATTAACCCAATGGGTATCGCATGCGTAGTATCTTACTGTAGTAATTATTGCGTTTTCCAGTTCCACTCCTTGTTTTTTGGAGCAGTCTCTTTTAAGGAGAAGGATGCCACCAACGAGACCTTCCATAGTTTAGCAACAGCCAGTGACACCGAGGAGGATTCTGTCGCTACGCAGAGATCTCAAGTTCTCTAATAATKCCAAGTGCCTGCACTAGTCTGTACTGAGGGATTACAGTAGCCTTCAAAGATGGAAGAATATTTCATATGGTAATTGTAGAGCTGCTTCCAGTTGTAGGAAGAAGTTTAATGCTATTATGAAACTGTCCTACTTTTCTTAGGCAAGTTGGAACTCCTAAAAACTACTTTTAWCTATTTTGAGCTTTTAAGAGGATGGTAAACTGAATTCACTGACATCTATTGAGAAAGTCTGAAAAGTGGAAGTGCTACCTGATTKGTACCTTTTTGGGGCAAGGTCAGAACTCTGCTCTATACAGTGCTATAATTTCCTGCTATGTCAGCACGAGTTAAATATTTATTCACTATTTACATTTCACAGGAGACGGATTTTGAAACCAGCATTAAGAATTAAACACTAAAGTGGTTTTATTTTTTTGTTAGCTTTGGTCAAGTTTTCTACTGTTTGTAAAACCACTCGTTAGGCACSAGTACAGGTCACTGTCCATCTGCAGACATATTCATAGCATAGTCAAAACTTAAGCCATGGTTGCCTAGACTGAGATTTGTACACTGGGTACTCTCCAGACGCCCTGCTTGGAGTTCAGCTCTCCAGCAGGACCTAGGGAATTCACACTGCGTTACCACTTGGAGCACATTAACCTGCTGTTGTGAGGATAGGAGCGATGGAGCAACACACCCATCCACCCTGGCAGAGCCAAGTGCATTACTGCTCTATAACAGCTCATAGTATTGCAGTTACTTTGTATGATTAATACTGAGMTGAGGAGTCAATAATACTATACASTGRTGGGAATGCAGTAAAAATAAAAGTTAYTAGTGTTTCAAAGCATGAGTTTGAGACATTCTTGTGTTCTAGGCTTGCAGTGTTTGCCTACAGGTTAGGGAAGGTTTTGTCCAGTCGGACATGGTGCCCTTCCCACCTGCATGAGAGRACTCTGTACAACAGCCTAAATAAAGCCAAACACCCCTAAGAGCTACGCCKGGTCACCATATAAATGCATTAATGAACAGACTTTTTGCAAGCAATTAGAAAAAAACACCACATTTTAGTATAAATACTATATTTATTAAATATCTTTACAATTCATTTAAATGTATTTACAGAACTATTCCTGCATAAGTTATACCTCAGACATGAAATTCACATAATCGCCTCTTAGGTAAGCATAGATGATAGTCTCATTTTAACAAACAAAACAAAGAAAGCATCCTCATTAGATACAGACTCAGGTTTGCTTTATTTGAGCTATCTTTGCAAGACACTACCTCATACAGTCAGTTCCTACACATGCACGGTCTGGTTTCCCCCTGGAGAAAGAGTGTCCGTTACCACGAGACGGAGATTCCCCCCCAGAACACTGGACATCTTCACTAGGCCTTCACCTCTCCCTTCTCCCTTCCTCAGGTGTAACTATCTGGTCCCAAAATCTGTTTGGTTTGGTTTTGGCCATRCCTTCTTTATGAGCACAAAGAAAAGCGAGAGGGAAACTGTATGTTGCAGCTCTCCCAAAGATAGCCAGCAGAGTCGTGAGGAACCACAGGTTTTCCGTTCACCACTTCTTAGCCCTTTTTAACCACACACCGGGTAACGCTGCTGCAGCAACCCCTGCGAAGGCTGCGGTACTCTGCGGCCCGCGGGTTACCCGTGTACGAGCCTCCTGCTCCACGTTCCTGCTCCCTAACAGCCGCTCCCGGCAGGAGCCATCGGTCTGTCTGCAGCAGCTGGAAGCCGCCCGTGCTGCCTTGGTGCGCGTCCCCGTTGCACGGCACACCTTGCACATTCCTCTCAAACGGTCACAATCAGCTAACCCTAGGAAGTGTTACTGCTTCATGCATCCTTTAAAGTGATTTTGATAGTATGGGCCCTGTCGTTTCCTTTTCCAAAGAATCTGTTGTGCGCAGACAGCTTAAGTTCATAGGAAGAAATTAGGTTTGATATGTTTAGAGTGCACGTCTTAAAAAAACAAACAAAAAAACAATCAAGCAATGTGATAAAAATATTAATTCTTTATAATACAGTATTGCTTTATAAACAGATGGAAAAGCTATAAGCTTTACTGGTCTTTGGTGTGTCCAGTGAGGGATAAACTCATGATTTGTAAATTAAAATCCAAATTTGTTCCGTATTAAAAAAAAGGATGATGTATTATGAGGCAAGTGGCTTTATACACAGTGCTCAACTAACAACTGCTCAAACGCAAAGAGCAAGGCTGAGGCTGAAGCCGCTGAGCTGCGGGAAGGCGGCGGCGCCTCCGCGGCCGCGGTGCCAGAGCCGGCACCGGAGAGGGCAGAGAGGAGCGGAGCGGAGCAGAGCGGAGCGCGCGACCGGCCGCGCTCGCCGCCCCATCCACACGCACCCCCGGGCTCCACGTTCCGGCAAGCGGGAAAAGACGGCGGGGGCCGGACACGAGCGGGGACAGAGCGCCAAGCAGGCCGGGTCTAGCGGGGCTTTATCTTAAGGTAAGTTCAGGGCAAAGAGTAATTGATCAAGTGTGCTCTAGTAAAGAAGCATGATAGTAAATACTGAAGAATAAAATGTAAAGATACCCAGACTTGAGAGAGAAGCAGCCCTCCCAAATCCTAGAAACAAAGCCCTATACTGCAGCATGAATACATTCCTTCTAACGAGACAGCTAGAAACAGCTTGTTCAATTTAAAAAAATAACAAGGACTGACAATTTGTGCAAAGTTATCCACCACTCACTGCTCCATGTATCGCAAAACTAATTAATTCTTCATTAATATAATCCTCCCCATAGCCCCACCAAAATAATATTTTGGTCAAGTTAGGGTAGTTAAGGCATTTTGACAAGCAATTATAAGGTGATTGAAAACAGAGAGCTAACATTACGCCAATTTAGSAATAGCAGATAAATTACCAAAGAGCTTCCAAATTAATCACTTATTATAAATGAAATGCCTGTTACAAGCATGATGCATTGAAATATAGTAAAATGACATGTACATGGTACATGTTAAATGATCTTAAATAAAAGCTTGACATAGTTACGCAAATATACAGTACAAGTCCACAAAAAAAATCTTTAAACAAGTTGAGGTAACCTCAAACTTAAACAGTTTTAATACAATAAACCAGGTAGTAAAAATCTCCTTCTGAGATCAGGCAAGATTACTTACTGACCAAGTTTAACTGCACTCACCTAAACATCAACATTACCCGACTTTTATATATATAAAAACATGGCTTTAATTTATTTCTACATACTTTTCTACCAGCAAAAAAGTTAATGAAAAACTGACCAAAAATATATATAATCTTTACAGCTATCAGCTTTTTGTATGAACCTCAGGAAACAAAGGAGAGCTGGATGGAAGGGGGGGGAACAATTGCGAGCTACTGTAATTCAAAAGGAAATGTAATATTGCGAAGTGGCCATTAGATAACTGTAAACATCATTACGGTTCGTTCTGAAAATCCTAAACGYGAGTTACTGAAATGTAAGCTTTGCTAATCACTCCGTTAAGTTTCCGTTTTGTACTTGCTGCTGCTGCCACAGCACAAGCAGAGGTGCATGTCTGAGAGCCAGAAAGACAAGGATCAACTCGACTGAAACGGGTGCAACAATACTCCGCTCGTCTAAGCGGGAAYGGCCCTATGGGCCCAAACTGCGTTAGCAGGATCAGCTACCCGAGGCAAGGGAGGTCAGAGCCGGGGGCGATCCCCGCTTCGGGCGAGCCTCTCGCTGCAGCACCGGGGCTGCATCATCCCCACGTGCTGCCGAGACGCCTTGAAGCGCTGCAGGGACCCCAGCTTTGACCGCCGTGCCTTGCTGAGAGCAGAGTTATTATTTTTGATTTGTAAAAGAAAGAAAGGTTTACCCACAGCCAAAACATCCAGATACCAGGCCCATTACGGACAAATGATCTGCTGAGCTTTTAAGATCACAGTAAAGCACCTGAAATCACAATACACATTTGCATCCATATAACTTGAACTAAGTATGTTTTCTGAAATTTTGTACTAGAAAAGGCTCCTAGGCTGACACCATGAATGGCAAAAGCAAAGTGTTTACAGCAGTTAAAGTCTCCTGAAAACTGGAGCTTGGGAACACAAAACCTCAGCTCTCACTGTAACAGGACTACGCTCCGTGACCTGTAACAAACCCTTTAATGCAGAGCGAACGTTTCTAGGAGCTAGAGGAACACGCCCTCGTGCAGAGGTTTCTTCTATTAAATCTAGCTTGACCGACGAGAGACCAATTCTACCCATTTGAACGTAAGTCACGTTGCAAATGCAGCAAGAACGCGCGATYGATCCTCCCCCTCCTACGGACAATCACTAAGCTCGGACAGGTGGGCGGAGGCCTCGAGCTTCTGCACRCGGTGCTGGCAGACAGAGACCAGTGTACTACAAGAGTGGTTCTTAACAAGGGCTTCGGCGGTGTCTCGGCACAGGCAAGGCRCTTGGGACCCGCCTGCCGAGATCAGCTGCAAGGAAAGGAAGCGATCCTGCCAGCAGGAAACCGGACGCGTGAGGCCGGGAGCCCAGGGAACGAACACGCCGGAGGGCGACGCTCCCGGCAAGTCAGTCTGTGTATTCAGCTACAATGGAAAGAAGGACGGTGATGTCGTCTGGTTTTCCCCCTGCAACACAAGAAAAATKAAACTATTTCATCAAACCACAGCTATACAGCATCAAACTACATCAAACCACCAGCTACGCAGCCTCTCAGGATGTGCCACCTCCCCTCTGGAAGCTCAWTCTAAAGTAGTTCAAACACTCAGAACTAGTTTTGTGCAGACGAGAACTCTGCCTCCTCCCCTTCCCTTCCGAAGGCGATGAGGAGCAGCAGCAGCAGCACTCACCAGGGCACCAAAGAGCAGCGCTGTGATCAAACCGCTAAAAGGAGCGCGGAGCCTTGGCCACAGCYGCTAGCCAGCAGAGCAGAAAGCCTGTTCTGCAACACCCAGATTTGTSTTTCTCCCTTTTTTAATTAACTGACATTGATTTGTTACAGTCAAGCTCCAACAAACAAGCCTCTTCTCAGGAACTGGCTGTAAATCAAACACTGAAGCATCTCCTTAGCATCTTCTCCACTGTACTGTATCATGGAAAACCCTTCTAAAGGCTATTTAGTGTTCTTAATAACCACTTTTTGAAACAGAGTAACCAGAGTGATACAGATCCAGCTCAGAGAAAAGGAATTTTATTATGCAGAAGTTCAGATCAGTSCTTTGGACTGGAGAGCTGCAGTGCTGTTAGCGCCCGCCCGCCCCGGGCAGCGCGAGCACTACGTCCCCTCTACACCTTTCCACAACAGAGGAGGCTCTTGGCAGAGCTGCTGCTCCACAGCTGCTGCCTCAACCTTCAGGAAGGAACTAAAGCACCTTGCAGGAAATCCTGTCCTCCTCATGTGGGGTTAATGAGGTCAGATGTYTTTAAATATATATTTAATAGGACTATGGACTCTGCCATGTGTTAGTGACCTTTCTAGAGTATACAAAATACAGACAAGACTGAGATCGGGATCGAGAAGAGCTCCTGGGAGCCTGGAGAGTTTGCTCCAGGCTGGATTCCTGGCGCAGGAGGGCACAGGCTACACGGGACAGCTGCACTCCCGGAATCACCGATGGCTTCCAAAGAGCCAGACCCGTCCAGAGCCGGCACCTCGTCMGACACAGAGCACCCGGCCGGGGCAGATCTGCTCCAAGCACATTTCTTAACACTGYGCTTTCGTTATCAGATTTTAGAGCACCAGAAATGCACTTTCCAGCTTCACATTTCTCAAGGACGGCAGGAGTGGGAGGAGGAAGAGCAAAAGAAACCTTTACCTCTCACATTCAGTCCGTTGTCACATGCAAACTGTGCAAATGGGGACATGTAAGTGGGATCATACGCCAGCTCGTGAGCTTGCTCCGCGATGCTTCTTGCAGTCTGCTGTATGCTCTCATAGTTCGAGTTCTAAAGTAATGAGAAGTCACGAAAGAATTTATAAAAGAAGTTATGAAATTAATGAGAAGTTATTGTAGTAAGAAACTCTCTGAGTAGCCATTCTACAGATGCCCATCMGCTTTACAGACCCCCTGGCTGCAAAACTGCCCTCTAGTTCAGGTACTAGTTACGAACCGATAGCCCAAGTGGAACCTACACAATGTTTTAGGCCTTACAAATTCGGGCTAGAAGGGCACATCTTCAGCACTCAAGTCTAAACCTCTACCCTAACAGCAGCTATAGACTTGTTTAATAAAGAAAATGTGAATTTTAAATGCTCAGGAGACTAATTCTTGAAATAGACTGAACAGTCTTACGTGGGGGAAACAGATCTCAGAGCTGAYAGAGGCAGTTCATGGGGAAAGGGCYACTCCTCCCTCACAGTCCAGGCTCAGGTAGGTAATCGTGTTTTAATTTGAACAGAAACTCTGTGTTCTCTGGCAGCACGCGAGGGCCCTATCTAGATAACCCAATAGGTGGAGCTCAACTTGCTTCCACAGGAGAATGAAGCCCCTGGTGCCCTCTTGGGCTGCRCAGGGAGGAACGTGGAGCAGAGCCCAGGGCCGAGTCTCTACAGGGYGACCAAGAGCCGGCGTGCGAGGGCCTCCCAGTCGCGGTCCTTACCGCACGCTAACGCCTCCACTGCTCTCACCACCACTGCCAGCCCGGCCAAAGCCTCTGCAACAGCCTGCATGGCACTACTACCGTGTTTGATTTCACAGCCTGTCTACAGGCTTTTCACTTCCAGGTCTGAGCACTGCAACACAAACGATGGGGAAACGGGTAGTGGTGACCCCAGAGACGGAGGCACAGCCGAGCTCGTGCTCGGGCAGGGCCCTCCCAGGCGTTTTGCCTAGGGGGGCACCCGTTTCTGCCTGACGCCACCTCCCCGYGCAGCCGCAGGACAAGGGGAGGCCCCTTGTTCTGCCACCGCGCTCCCATTCACCTCATTGCACCTCAGGCATTCTCCTCACCTGCATCACACAGCATCAAAACTGTGGCCTGGGGAGGCTGTACATACTGATACCTCACAAGGGTGCTTTCCTCTGCGTAAACAGCCCCAAGCACAGCATTCGCACCCTATGGAAACTGCCAAGTCAGTTTTTACCATTTCAAAGCAACACTGCCAGTTACTGACCTGGAAGAGTTGAACACTTTTTCTGAGGAAACTGAGGGATTGCCAGKGCCAAGGCTACGTGTGACACGTGGAAAACACACCCACTTCTTACCTTTAGCTTTTTTAACTCCTGAAGGATCATGTAGTCAGGCATGTTGTCAAAGAGTCCGTCTGTTGCAGTCAAAATGATGTCTCCAAGTTGCACATCAAAAGAGGTACTATCGGCAGCATCGGGGCTGTGAAGACACGCGGCACGTCAGGGAAACACGCTCATGCTAAGGCACCGAGCAGGGTGAATTAGCACATCAACAGCTTTGGCAATTCACTGCTGCTCTGTGTTTTGCTGCAGAGGGAAGAATCACCAACCATGAAGCTTTTGCACCAAAGCACCKTGTCAAGAAAGCTGCAACGGAGGAGCCGTGGTTGCAAACAAGGAGAGCTGTAGCCGAGGCACAGAGATTTGCACTGACAATTCCCAGGTGAACAATCCTGCCGACTAATCCACTTTGCAGGAGAATCGCCATGGAAACCAGCAGGCAGGATGGCAGGTCAGGGCTTCCTTCTTACTCATCTCAACTAGGAAACGGAGCTCCACTTCAGGGGACAACTCCTAACAGCAACRGCCCAAACCCCAGGAGCCCCGAAGCTCCTTCTACTGCAACGGAAAATGAAGCGCGTCCGGAAATCCCTACCAAGGCATCACAGCAGCTCGGGCTCCTTATGGCTCACACTTAACACAATACAGAGAAGAGGAAATAGGTATTTTGGCCAATACTGCTGCAAAACCTGATTCTCAGAAGCAGCACAATGACAAAAACTTCAGTTTGAAAAGATCCTTTGGGACCTTTGAGGGGAAGAAACGCACAGCACATCACCCCTTCGGCTATCGCAAAAGGCAGAGGAGCTGCTTTTGCTCTATTGATTTGTAGCTTCGGGAAGGTTAATAGACTTTAGATTGTCTGCTCATCTCCACATATAGCCAAATTTAACATTTAATTGGGGTAACAAATAAGAAATACCAGARGAGCATTTAGACAACAACAGGAGTACTAATTAACGTCAGCAGCAGCACAGGAACTAGCCAGCAAGCTATAATCATGACTCAGAATGGAGGCGCAGGAGCTGATTTATCTTGCACTTTCCTTGCTATGCAACGACTCCGACGATTTTGTTTTCCTGAAAGCCACTGGACCTTACCCACTTCTTGTAATTTTTCTTTTCCCTRTATACTATGCAGTAACTCCTTGAAGACACCTTTTTTWTATATATATTTGTATTCWTAAGAGGGACAACACTAATGAGAGCATAAACAKTGATATGAGAGGTACTTTCTGGCATATTTAAAATATGAACACTATTTTTGTGTGTGTCTGTGTGTCTTATTAGTGACATTTCACAAATTCAGGAGTGATTTGCCTGCATTGTAGCTTTCTTAGGGGTCGACACAAGTACAAGTCTCCCTTTTGGAACAGCTCATTTCTGTGAACAGATTGTCCTTTCCCAACACTCTCCCTTCCCAGCTTGGTGTTCTGCCAGACGGAGTTTTGCTCATTTTGGTCAAGCACAAAGTGCTGCTGGAAACACAGCTCCTCAGAGACACAAGTTGCAGTCACATGTTCCCCTGCTCTATTCTTCAAGTACTTACTACCTTGCTGCCAAGATATCTAAATTAGGGTATTYCCAACCAGTCGCAAGAGAGCACAGACAGGGGCTGCAACAAAAGCTGTTGATAAGACAAGACTCAGGCAGGACAGGCAGTGCATCCAACAGCTGGAGTCTTCACTGCAACCACCCTAGTGAGCCAAGTCCCTCCACGGACCAGAACACCCCAAGGGAGCTCCACAGATTCTGTGGGAATGTGTCACTACGATAAGAGTTAGCCCAAAYTCAGAGCGTGTAGCAGTCTACAGAATTTGGTTAGAACAAGATGAGAAATATTCACACTACCWTAAATACAGGCAGGGATGGGTACAAGGCAATGACTGGACACTTCACTCAAAGCCTGCACCCTAYGCTGCACTATCCAAGAAAAGTACAGAGGTAGCAAAACTGCCACTCGTTGGGAGTTGAGCACAATTACAGAGTAAAGATTTAAAAGACTTAAGATCCTCTCCCATCTTACCTGTCACTTAAGACAACTCCTTCTGCTTCTGGTGGAGCTATTGACAGCTGGAACGGAGTGTTGAAGTAATGTTGCTGTTCATCCGATCGATGCACTACTTCTCCCCCTCTGACTACCAAAAATCCAGAATCTCCCAAGTTGGCTGTATGTAAACGATGACTTGTCCTGTCTAGAACTACTATACAAGCTGTACTGCTTCCTGGAAGGAAAGAGAAAATGGTAACTGGAATTAGCCTTATGAAAACTTTTTCTATACGGAAATACTCAATCATGTCAGAAAAAAAATAATATATACTTAAAAACAGCAAGATACCAAAACTTCTTTATAACACATGAGTTTGTTCCGAACTTTTCCTGCTTTGATCTAGTTAAACACATTAGGCTGACAAATACCCGCTCTATTCCAGTTTATTTGTCACTTTCCACCCCACGATATGTCAGTATATCCTGCTATAGGAGACTGAATTTACAGAAAACGCAAGATGCAGTAATCTGGAAAGCATGAGAATAACTGAATCCCCGCAGCACCCGTCCTATGCRAGGCATCTTCCACACCTTTCCATTCATCACCTGTAAAGAACCCCTGCCAAGTAAGTAATTGCAAGGGATTCTTAGCTATTGTTCTATTAAGCATGTCAGAATAGTAACGTGCTTTTCTCTATGACATGCCTCAAACTGTCTCACAAGAAAGGCCTAAACACTTTAAAGGCCCCCAGTTTATTCATGTCATTCAGATGCAATACACTTCCCTACAGCTAAAGACATCAGCCCCATCATCCAGTTAAGTAATAACAGACTATGCTATACATAAAAAAAAGCTAGCAGAATACCAAGCCACAATTTGTGACAATGCAAATCAAGCTAAACACAGTTGTAATTAAACAGGAGGAAGGTTGTGGGTTTTTTTTTTGCAGATATCATCACTACCCATCTTTCTATCACAAGAAAAATTCTGACTTGTGTTCAAGATATTGTCTCCACAAGCAGAAAGAAAAGGCATTTCAGAGACAAATACTACACTAGATCAGTTAAAAAATTAAAGCAAGACAGAAGGGAAAAGATTTCTACAAGTCTACAGTGCTCTTWATTAGTCCAGTCCTGCTTGAGGACACTAAGGAATTCTTGATTCGTGGGGATTTAGCCACCAGCTGTGCTTAGTGGCAACCCACAACAATTACTGTATCGCAGGGACACTCATGCACAGCTCAAGTCCTCCACAGAAAACATAAATCCCTTAATTCCTGCCGACAGGACAGCAACGCGCTCAAAAAAGAAAACTTTCAGTCCTGAAAACCACGCAGCTGGAGCATTTCTTCCTGATTCTGGCCTACCTCTGGCTGAAGTTTGTGTATCATGGGCAAAAGTACAAGTAATTTTTTCCCCTGATGCTCCACCAGAATTTTCTGAGCACAGCTGCACCTTGGAAGGAGCACAGACTTGAACGGGCTRAGCGTGCGATCAGGGCCAGCCCCAAGGCTCAGCTGAGCCCAGGCAGCAGCACTCACTCCCRACCCCAGCAGCACTCACTTTTTCTGGTATACAAACTCCTTGCAAATCACTCGCACTTGTTATGTTTCTAAGGGCATAGAACAAACCTCTCTACTCCTAGAGAATAAGTCAAAACACTATCAGAAAGAAAAAAAAAAGGCTTAAAATTTTACACGACAGAGCCCAAGACTGTTCTGCAATACAAGAGCAGTCCTTAACTAAACGCCTCAACTTCCTCCCACTTCAGTTTTATGTTAAAATATTTGGTATATTCAATTCTGATAAACAAAGGAGCAAGCCTTAGAGCACAAAAACAAGGAGAAGTTAATGTCTAATGAATTCTTCCTAACAAAGTCCTCTCCCTTCACTTTAATCCCAATAAATCCTAAGTATTCACTGCTGGGTTAGTTCAAGGGCTTTTTCCTACTTCTAAAAATACTGTTCTTGGACAAAGGAGAAAGACTAAGGATCATTAGTTTCAAATTCTAACTGTATTAGCACAGTGTAACCAGGAGGCCTGAGCGGAATGCAGATCTTGTGACTCAGCACACGCTGCTTTGCAGCCCTGGAAAGGTCAAGCCCAACAGCACGGCCGCTGTCAAAGGGAGCCGCGCCAGCCGCCGCTTTGCGGAGCACCTACAGCTGCGTGTGCTCTGCACAGCTAAAGCACCATTAAACACACAGAACCCTCATGTCATTACTGAGCAGCACTGCCTTAGCGACACTTGAGGTCGCTTCGGAGGTTTGAATCTATTCTTTGGGTATATAATGCAAGAACATCTGCTCCCAAGCTCAGCAGACAAGACAAAAATAGTCCGCCCGGTCCTCTCCTGGCACAGCATTTTAAGGTCAGGTGAGAAGCATGCGTATCATGCAGGGCAACTATCTTGGTGCATCAGAGKTCACAAGTCCTTCAGAAACCCATTYGGTTTGCAGGGGTGTCAGCTGAGCTCAAATTCTGCCATTGTATCAACCTGCTCACAGTTTCCAAGGCAGTGGGACATGACGCCTGGAGTCACATGTGGCACAGAATACACTGGGCATTCTCCAGTTTGCCACTCCCCTCCAAAATAATCTATAACAATCCCCCTCCAGATGATTTATAAAAGTAATAAAACGTCAGTGACTATATAATACAAACTACTTTTAGTCAGTAAATCGGGTTTTAAGGTTGTTGGACAGGAAAGGCAACAAGAGCAGTCATGAGCAGAACTGCATCCCATTACTATTAACAGCAAAAATAGTTTTGTTTAGACAGTTGAAACAGCCACTAGGAGCTCTTGACAGTTTTCAAATGCAAAATGATTATTTATGTGTCCATTTAAATATACGCACAGAGAAAGAAACAGCACTCCTGCACAAGCATGCGCAAAATAACATTCTAGAGCAAAGCTTGTTCTGCTGACTTCCTACCTTTCAAATACAAAAGGCAGTTTGCCTTCATTTTTAAATAAACAAAATTCCCTGCATTACTGAGTCAAGATCATTTTTCAACATGCAAGTGAAAATAAGCTGCTCCCAAAGCCGACATCTTCATTTCTGCTAAAAGACAAATGTCTAAATTTATCATAGAAGCAAAATCAGAGTTATGCAACCCCAAGAAGCACATGTCGAGAAACCACCCAACACAGATGCAGCGTGCCCCTGGCTGCTGTCTTACCCAGCAAGGGTACTTTGTTCTGGAGCAGCTCACAATACCCTGCGGTGAGAATCCCGACGGGGTTACTCGGGACGAACCGTCCTTCCTTCACTAAACGTTCGCACGTTCGCATTAGAGTCCCTGAGAACTGAGAAGGGTCAACCCCGTAGTCTCGCCAGCCACCGACACCATCTGCTACCCCTAGAAGAAAAGAAAAGAAAATGGGTTATAGGAACCAAAASGGCTACACCAAAATAAGATTTTTAACTGAACTCTTGAATAGTTATTACACTTACACACAACCTGGATGAAAAACATTAAGAAAAAAAATCTAAGCATTTTTAACATTGCTTGTACCATCTGCTCCTATGTACTGCTTCAAAAACCATCTAAGTCACCAGAAAGAAGGGAAAAATCCATTRCTCAGAGCTCGATGAAGAGACTGACTTAACTGGAGAACAACTACTGGGGAGTTTCTTGGGGATCCATCACATCCATTAGGTCATTATAAGAGAGGTTTTTGCCTTTTAACTTGAAACAGAATAAAAATAAAGAGATTCTTCCCCACTATGGAATGTTTCAGGGGTTTTCCTCAAGCAACTGGCTCACTGGAAGGATGATGCTTTCAGTTTGGTAACATCACTTGCTGTCGAAACAAAAATAAAACTTCTAGTTTTCAAAGGGTTCAAAAACCACATAAACCAACACAATGCTGGGACCTACACATCTTGCAGAAGTACTTTGTTGCTTCCAGTTCCTGCCAAGCAAGAAAATGAAAACTAAAGTCCAATCTATTTTCACTTAGTTATTCAAACCAGCTGGGACAACAGAGGCTTAGACAACTTCTGCCAAAGCCTGGGAAGCCTCTGAGCAACGGCAGGAGCAAACCCTGCTGATGTCCCTGCGAGGGAGACGGGCGGACACAAATAAGCAACAGAACCAGCCGCTAGGATCCTAGTGGTTTGCTGGCACTGCCAGGTAGAGAGGAGAAAAACCAGCTGCTGCGAAAGACTGAACCCCTGAGCTGAGTGAGGAGTGGCAGATATCGTACTGAAAACCATCAGTATCTTAAGCGCTTCAGTGGCTGTGTGTCTGTGTTTCCCCACCAAGCAGCAGCAGCATTCCCCATTTCAGCTTTCTGAACCACAGGGTAGTATCTTCAATCCTTAAACTGTGAGGTTTCTGGTGAAATGTTGGCTCCTGTAGTAATGGAAGGATGCAGGTATGGTGGCAAAAGGCTGAAATAAGATCTCCTAAGGAGATAAGCAGAGAGAGCAGATGCTTTTCAGATGCTTGGACCAATCACCAACAGCAAATGCTTTCCTGCTGCCTATTTGGCCAAAATATTTCTAACTTCTCCAATCTGTTTTGACATCAAAATTAATACATTACCTGAAAATAGGTATTATCCATGGCAGCAATCTGCCCAGGAAAAAAATAATTACATTTGGATTTTTTTTTTTTTTTAAATTTAAGTATCTCTTCAACCCTCAGCTTCTGAGGAACTAATCACTTGGGGCATAGGGTTTTACAACAAAATAAAGCTCATAATTTGTTCATGGTAAAAGCATGAAGAGCCAATTTCAGARATCGGATTGTGCTAGAGAGTGGTATCTTCAGAAGGTATACTGCTTCTTAAAAAAAAAGAAAACAGAAAAACTTGACTGAGGTGGTCAAATGAAGTTSGCCTCATCTACAAACGCCCTTCACATCAGGCACTGTCTGAAACTGAGACGGCCGGTTTAGAGCTGACCTTGGCGTGAACTATAATCTGACAGGAGGCTATAGCTAGATTCTGAACAGCCTATCAACATTAATCAGATTTCTCCCAAAAATAGTGCACAACCTTTTAGACACCTGCTTTGTCCATGTTTGCTTTCTTAGAAGAACAGTAAAGGAAGGCAGCTCCCTGAGTTCATTGCTTTGGGTGAGAACTGGAATGAAGCTCATGCAAAGCAACTGTGGCACCCTATGACATGAGGAGCCTTTTCTGGCTTCTTCAGGAAGAAATTAACCCTCTCTTTACACGTCCCACGGGTCCTGGTCAACACCAACTTAACCTTCTCCTTCCTATCACCAGTCAAAGAAGTCTGGAATAAAAGATCAAGAGGAAAAGTTTCCATTCTGATCTAGAATATGAACTGAAACAGAAATTGAGAAATGTCAGTTTGGATGATTATGATTCCTGCTTTATATTAAGTTACCAGGCGAGTACCTTTTCCCCCTCTTTGATGAGTGTGATCCAGCGATAGCTTTTCTCACTGCAGAGAGCAGTGTGAAGGGGAGGGCTGTACATAAATGGACCTCTTCCATCTGCCACCTTACTAACATTGCTTCAGTGACAAAGGTACTAACACTGTAAAAAGGTGTTTAGCAATTGCTGACCAAAACTTTTGAGTCCTAAAGTTGTTATGAACAAGCTCATCAAAAGTTACGTAATTTTCTCAAATGCTCAACAGACCATTTCTTTCATTATTTTTCTTGGGAAATATTTAAATACAAGTATTACAGTATTACTACGCAGTGCAAGAAGGAAAGCTTCCTGAAAAGCAGCTGATCAGGTTAATCATCCAAACCTATTTCAACTCTTAGAACACACATCAGAGCATGCCAGCCCGTTTCTTTGGCTCACATCTTACCCAAGCAGGAAATCTGAATCTGTAAATCATGGCAGCACACTTCATACTCTGTCTTGAGTCACGAAATGGCTTTTACTGTCTTCCTTCCCGTCTGCTTTTTGTAAGCTATAAACAGCCATCAGTACATTGTGCCAGGGCCTTCCAACACAAGYATCCTCTAGCTAGTCCACAAATAGGTACCTCTAACTCAGTTTTCACACTGCAAAGGACAGAGCATCTGCTTGAAGACCAATAAGATAGCCATGCATTTGTTCTCCATCCCCAGCACGAGAGGAGCAGGACCATCCCACGCCCGAACAAGCCCAGAAGTATGTTTTAAATGCAACACCTGTGCCYGCTCGCTCATGCACCATCATATGCAGCTCTGGTCCTTTTCCAAGATGGACAGCATGGAGTTTCTGCAAAGATTTCTTTTTCTTTTTTACTGCATGAAGACAGCTCAATCAGTTTAAGTTAAATGACCTTACAAACTCCTAAAGCATGGTACATGAACGCTGCCAGAGCAGGCGAATGCTTCCTCCTGCCAGGCACAGTCAGGAATTATTGCTGCCATCCGGATCAAAGACACTACATGGGCAAGATACAGTCGGGAAGCTCTGAGTTACACAGTTCCATCTGGAGAGCTTTCACCTTCACTGGCTTTGCCTTAAACTAAGCGAGATTCCAGCTCCCCAAGGTCTGCAGCCATGCTGTCCTACAGACTAGTACATTTTTAAACAAAAGCAGCATTTTAAATCCTCAACATAGACTARATAGGTCTTACGGACAAAGAGTGAGATTTTAAACAAAGTAAGTTCAATACCACTGGATAGAAAAAAGACAAAATATAAACGAGACTGAAGATCTGTGAGATCTGATATATAGAAAACATGAAGGTAGAGAGTATTTGTGAGATATTCCAAACTCCAAGAAGAAGCTTGAACTTCCCAGTTTGAATCCCAAGAAGCAGCAAGAACTACACTCTCATAAAGAGGTCATCCTTTATGCAACTGCAAGTTTTCTCCTCTCTTAGCAGAAAGAAATTTCTAAGTACTGCTATTAGCAGTATCATTGCCAAGGAATAATGATAAGCAACAYTGATCCATATTATCCTTTTATTTGCCTAAGACAATGAATAAAGAAAATAATTAAAAATAATTATTTTAACAAGCAAAAAAAAGAAAGGTTACTCAAGTTTTGATTCTCTCAGATTTCAATAAAAACATTAGGTTTTTTAGTATCCACCCTTTAACTTCAAATACTCTGCTTCAAACATACGAATCACAGCAGATTTCAAGTAAACTGCATGGCTGGCAAGAACTGCTCAAGTTGAACTGCATAAAGTCCTTGATGTTTTTAAAGCCATTCAGCAAATCAGAATATTCTGTWAAAAAAAGTTTTTCACCTGATTTTCCTTATTCAAGCCTATTCAGAGGTTACACTAGTGTCCCTATATAATAATGAAATGACTGTGGCTACATGAACAGTCACTTTAAATAAATCAATATATTAAGATAAGTTGCTTTAAAAGAGCAAAAGCTTTTCAAATATTCCACCACTTTATGCAGACCCTTTAGAATTAGCAACAGAGTTAATTCTTCAGTACTTTGCCTTCTCCTGGAAAATACACAAACACTACTGCCAGATTAAATACTCACTGCATGTGTCAGTTCAAAAACTGGCTCACCCTAAACCTCTTAAAGGCCGAGTAAACCAAGATCTCTCATAGAGAAACAATCGTAACTGTTTCAAAACAAAGCACCAGCGATTGATACTGCAGTGCTGAAAAAAAGCAAATGAAGAAAATGGCAATAAAATTTGTTAAAACTGAATTCACAGTCCTAAAAGACCAGCTAAAATGCAACCTYGAGGTTGTTTTGACTACCAACATTGCATAAAGTTAACTGCAGAGGCACAGAGAACAGGCCGCCACTGCAGAGATGACTAATATGTGCTCTTCACTGTACAAGTTCAAATCAGATATAAATGTTCCGCCTAGTTCAGGCTAAATAAAAATTTGAAGAGTCTCGAGGTACAGAACAATATTATGGCACTATAAAGTCTGCTTCAAAGAAACAGCTTCAGGACTGGAAGTTCTGGCTAGCTGGCAAGCTCAGCTGGCCATGGGCAGAATCCAAAAGTATTGACTTGTCCCCAAAATCTCTTGAAAGACAGTCACTTTCAAAACTTCTATCAGCCAACAAAACGAGTACACACAGAAACCCTAGGCAGGCATGAGCATGCCAGCAGGAATTGCTTTTGCATGCAACCACAATTAACACTGCAAGATGTTCCACTCATCCTAATGAACTTTAAATGTCTCCAGATCCTTACCTGAATTAGCCCTGAGTAACTGATAAAAGAACAACAAAATGATAGATTTATGCAACCAGGTTTATTTTGCATAATAGAAGACTGAACCAGTAACAAGGTTCAATCTACTACAGTACACAGAAGTTCAAAAAAGCAACCAATATTTGTCAACGTATCGGAGTAAAGATAAACTGATTTGTGATCTGTTTTATCGGCGATAAAATAAATTACACATCTAGATAAATTCTCTATCCTAAGCAAATCATGAGCTTAAAGCCAGTGCTAACTTTTCTATCAGCTTCAATAGCAGCAGGCATGGTATCACAATATTATCATTCCATTCTCTTCCTCTGTCAAGTTTTGACAAAGAAAWAACATAGTTATTTCTTTAACTATGCAACTATAACACAGTTACAAATTCCTAAAAGTAGATTGTGTAGGACTGATAACTTCCAAAATGAAAGGTTACTTATCTACCTTATACTTTTCAAAAGTTACGCTAGTCCTTAACTTACATTAAAGATTYTGGAAGAATAACGAGCTAAAGTGAAAATGATGAAAACAAGTAGGAGACAAAATAAGAGATAATATTGAAGAACATATGAAAGGATAACAGAGAACTCACAAAAAAATCAAATTGCACATCTAGTTCCATGCAAAAATAGAAGCAYATTACATCAATTTTCTCCTGTTACAATCCACCATTATTCCTGAAACAATTTTTTTTATAGGAGGATCTCTTATCTATTTTATTTAAGTCTAGGCCTGAGAAATTACTCAGTGGATTTTGAGATTTACAGAAAGGTGCTGTAATCTCCAGAAGTTCTGTAAAAACATAGCTAGAACAACCTGAGAACTTTTTATMGCTGAGCTGCTAGTGGCAGCTGACAATTAAATGCTGAAAAGGGGTAGGGAGGGTAGAACACAGTCATGCTGTACTGAAAGGACTTGCAGGCTGAATGATCTCAGGCTCACATATTAATAGTTCAGAGGAACCAAGGTAAACAGGAGGAAATTTTTGCACTATTTCCTGCAACGTAAGTATGATTAATGCCTCACCTACTGTACTTGTGCTCAGCTTTGCTTATTTCTATGTTTTCTGATAAAACCTGCTCTTCTTTCAAGCAGCAACTTTTAAAACCTGCTTGGAAAGGGAATATTGTCCACCACCAAGAAGTAGCAATAGCACACACAATAAAATAGTAATAAAAGTAAATAGATCAATTGCAAAGTCTGATCAGAACAAGTTTTTATCTTACAGAAATTGTGCTAAAGAACCAGATTTTAGTTTCATTCTCAGAAAGAGGGCTGCAYTTCTAGGAGGTTACATTCTATACTACTTAAGAATAGCTCCGCTGACATTTGGATTAGCTGTACTGACAAGCGTGTCAGTGAATATAACTGCTAATGGGCATGTTTCTCAATAATCTGTAGTTAACTTTATGCGTGACGGTACCTATGTTCCCACGTTAAAAAGAAAATTTCGTTTTACATTCCTGGACCATTGCATGTAGGTTTCTGAGGTTTTTTTCCTCCTTCCCAAAAAATACTGAATACTCAATCTAAGATGTCCTGAGTTTTCGCAGCAGAGCAGGTGAACCGTGCAGATCACTTGCCTGCTTTAGTTTGGTAGGTTCTAGCAGCAATCTCTTTAACAGATATGACACCAAATAAGCCACTTAACACRGTCCTAGATGACCTTCAGGCATCAGAGAGAGAAGCGCTTCATCCTGTACAGCTGCCAGAGCAACCTTGACATTTCAACAAATCATTTTACGTTTTTAGCTTACTTTTTTTGGTGCATATTTTTCTTGATATAATGAGACTAGTAACTAGCAAGGGCCCTCATCTATCTTGGGGTCTATGCCTCATACTCAGGCTGCTGACATACTTAATTTTCAGATTTGAATCAAGATTTACAGCTGAAAGAACAACTGCCAAATTTTAACTTTGTAGYGGACAAACAGTTCCCTATACTACTGTTGAGGGGACATAAATAGTTTGGAAGACTAATCAAGTCATCCCGGTTACACCCATATTCTTACCCAGTGCAGACTTTGATGCTGTCACGGGATGCAGATCCGTTGCTGCAATGTTTCAGCAGTGAATCATGCAACAGTTTGGAAAATTCATAAAAACTAGCAAAGACAGCAGGAGTCTGATAAGGAATAAGCAAGAAAAGGCAGACCCCCCAAAACAGAGAAAAAAAACACTAGCACAAGACATCTCAGTATTTATAAACAAATTTCAAAAGTTAGCTTTGTTATGTGAAATGCTTATATAGAGATTTACATTTGTTATACCAAGTTATGCTTTGCTTTATGCACTCTTCAAAAAAATCCACTCAGATAAGAATTAGGAAAAAAAAAAGAAGTTATCAGTTTCCGAAGCTTTGGGGTTTAGTTTTGAAAAATATACTCATCTAAACTTTACAGATTAAAATACTTTCAACTATGAACTGCTATGTACATGTCTACAGAGTCAAGAAGATAATTCAAATATTTTGACTATTTCATTCTCTATGTGAGGATCTGGGCAGCCAAGAAAATGATGGTGAACACACAGAAAGGTACAAGCAGCAGCACAAGCCAGCACTGGCATAAAGCAGGAGGCTCTAAGAACAGAGATTAATATTAGCAGTAGAGCTATTTCCTTTTCTCAGAGGCATCCCAAAGGAAACACTATGGTTTTGAGTTTCTTGTTCCTTCCTGTRTTCAGGGTGAGTAGAAAACAAGCAAATCCACCAGGTATATAACAGACAGAAGCAAAAATAAGAGGCAAAGACTGTAAGATTCAAGCACAGCAGYAACAGTCCCTATAGAGCCTTTAACATCTATGGGAAGGTTGGAGAAAAACTCATGATTATTCCTGAGGTTTCTGTTGATCTTACTATGAAAGGATTAAGTGGAGGCTAGAAAGCACTATTAAACTTTCAACCTTTGCTTCATGTATTCTGCAAACAACTGAACCTGCTTAGCATTGYCTTTAAATAGATCTCTGCTTCTAACATACAGCCTCTCTAGCCCTAGCCAGCTTTTGTTTGACCAAAGAAAATGAATCCCCAATGCCAAGTAGCTGGGAGTAGCTCTTCCACTATTACACCACACCCAGACCCACCCCACGCAGCCTCACTTTCCGTATATCGATTCTAGAAGAGACTGGCACAGARTAATACTAAATTGATTACCTGGCACAGCTTTGTCACTGATGAATACTAAGGTGGACTAAATCTAGGCAATATTCACTCTTCGCTAAAGAACACCCGTAGTGTGTGTAATATTCACCTATACTATTCATTAAACTAATGCCAAAAATGTGGAAAGTTGAAATGGCAAAAGTCCAGACAGTTTTGCTGCAGCGTACCAAGTTAGTACAAAAGTTACGTGATTCACTAAAAGATGGACAAGGAACTTCATATCTGTGATGTGAATAGAAGAAACTTGAGGATAGGGAAACCCTGGTGCTGAACCTCCTTTCGCAGCAGCATAAAGGCGCTGGAGAGAAAGGGAGAACAAAGAAGCAATCGCACTCGCTGAAAGCAGGAGGCAACCACCAGCTTAGACTGCACACAAAGAAAATGCAACAACTCAGACTGCATCAAAAACCATCCTGAGTATCAACGTTTGCAAAACATGCAGCTTTTTKGATTTATTCCTACATATGAGTATTATAAAAGCGATAAATCAAAAGAAAAGAAGACAATGCCTTCACAGAAAAAGAATTCTATTTAAATTCTGTTTTCTATGATACTCAAAACATGCTCATCTGAAGCCTTCTTTGCTGTTTGATCCTTGAGTGGAGTCATGTTTGTCATCAAGTTGCCGTGAAAAATAATGCAAAGACAAACTTAGCAATGCAATTCTCCGCTGATTCCAGCGGAATGATAAAACGGGCTGCAAGTCCACATATGGCAGTTACCAAATATGGCCAGGCCCCCCTAAACATTAGCAGATGGCTTGAAACACACCCTATTCCCCAYGCGAAGAGTCCGCTATAAGCGGAGCAGATCTGGCATTTCTCTTAGGGACGAGCACCGATTGCTCAGCTATTTATCAGTGGTGACCTTGTATGAACTTTAAAGGCAGCCAGGGTTAAATCACATGTTAAAATATTGGTGTCCAAGAGCTAATTCTGGTGGAAAAAAAATGTTACCTAGAGCAGGCGCAAAAGAAGAGAYGCAGATTACTTAAGGCATTGATAAAGCTTCCCTATCTCTTTGCTAACTATAAGATCACCCACAGCTCCGTGAAGAATCACCAGCAACACTGTTACCTAGCACCATGTTAGTCTCCTGCAATAAGGTCTGCTATATTAAAACGTAATCAAATTACAAGAGTACAAAATTCTTAGGTATGAAGCAGGCACTGTAAACCTCAGCAAAACCCAACCATTTTCCAGTTGAAAAGGGGAGGGAGGTTTCCCCTAAAGGTCAGGAGTTTCACTATAAAGTTATTTTTGTCACCGAGAGGCTCAAAATCTAACTTCTCCAAGTTTGCAGCTAGCCACGTTCAACCTTGACTGGAGAGGAAAGGTCAAGCCCTGTCCAAAACAACGCAGCTCGAAAGCCGAATATCCCATTGATTTGCTGGAATTAGTCGCTCTAACGAGGCCCGGAGCCTTTTAAGATTCACCCTGCACACAAAGGCAGGCCAGGCGGTGCGATCGGGCCGCTGAAACCCCAGAGTCGCAGCCTGACATTTGAAACCAGTCTCAATGTCACTTTGCCTTTCACTTGACAAGGACGCGGCACGGGCTAAAATAAGGAAGTGCCGCGTCCTTCACCTCCTGCATCCAAGCGGGATCCGCGGTTGCCGGGCAAGGCTCTAAGCGCAGCAGCGGAGCCAACGCAGCCCCGGGTGGCTTCTCAAGGGCCACCAGGCCTGGCAGGCACCTACAGGTGTCAYGACAAGGTCGGGCCTCAGCTGKCGGGCTCCTTTTGGGAGCAGCCTCTGTGTGTGTGTRTGAGGGGGGTGTCACRGGGCSGCTGAGGGCAGGAGATCTYTGTGGGGTTGACAAGGGGCCCCRTGGGGTTGTGTGGAGGCCCCGCAGGTTGCRGCACCCACAAGGGCAGCCACRCGCGGGGCACTTACCAAGCACGTCGGCYGAGCGGTGCCGGGCCACGAAGCAGGCGTCGTCGCCGTAGCACATGCCCTTCTTGAGGATGCCCTTGCGGAAGTCCTTGCCGAAGCCGCAGCTCGCCGTCACCAGGCTGTAGTCGCGGGAGTCCGTCTGAGAGAGGCCGCCCAGCACGGCCCGCGCCACCAGCCTGCCGTAGGACAGCACCGAGAACATGGCGCGGGGCGCCCAGCCGCGCAGCGCGCCGATCAAGGGCAGCCACCGCCGCAGCCGCCGCCGCACCGGCCCGAGCCCGCGGCAGGCGGCCAGCCTCGCCTCGCCCCGCGCCGGGCCCGTTCCCGGCTCCTCCTCGCGCCGCCGGGCTCCCCTTCAGCAGCAGCAGCAGCGCCGCCCGCCGCAGCGAGGCGAGGGGAGCTCGTGCTGCGGCTCCTGCT
>PTEX01000041.1:1884914-1943809 GCA_003342815.1 Eudromia elegans | reverse complement strand
CCCGGCCGCCCGCCGCCGCCATCTTGGAGGCGCGTGTAGACGCCCGGCGGGCGGGCGGCGAGGTCGAGCCCGCCCCGCGCAACACGGCGCGTGCGCCACCGCCCACGCGCCGCCTCATTGGCTCCGCGCCGCGCATCATTTGCATGCGGGGAGGGGGGAGAGGGTGCTCCCAGCGGCCCCACGGCACCCCCTGGTTCCCGCCCTCCCGTCACGTGAGGCGGCGGCGAGCGGCGTCGTGAGGGGGGGGGGAGCCCCGAGCGGAGCCCCGAGCGGAGCCCCGAGCGGAGCCCCGAGCGGCGGCCGCCCCGCAGCCCCCCGCGCCGGTTCCCTCCGTTCACGGGCTGAGCAGCGCCGCGGCCCTGCCGAGATACCTCGCCTCCTCCCGGCCCCATCCGGTTGCGTGTCTCGCGTGCTCCGAATAGCTGAAGGAAGGCAGTGGCCTTTCACTGTGGCAGGTGGCTGCATGAGGCGCAGTGGGCAGATTTTATGGTTAAAAACTGCTGTCCTGAGGTGCCGGAAGAGCTCTCCACAGCAATTCTATTATTATAATATGATTCTTGCTGAAATGCATGCAAGGGTACAGGCTATGCATCCATTTTAGATATGGGACATCAAGTCATTAAGGTGACAAAAAATGGGTCTTTCACACAGTGTGCACCATATAAAACAAACAGTGGGTGTTATCACAACCCCACATAAAAATGCGGTATGTAAATAAAGGGGAGGAGGGCRGGTTGGTGCTCAAGTGTCACCTTGGACAGCTTCAACACACCAGTGCCTCAAAGAGTCACCTTTGGGAGGGCCAGTTCCTCTGCGGGTCGGTGTACTGCCCAGCTCGCCGGTGTGCAAAGGGGCTCCGTGGGAACTCGCAGAGCCCCTAAACAAGGCGTGTTGGGTCACACAGAGCCCCTGCGCAGGCGTGTGCACAGAGAGGCCGCCACCGCRTTATATAATCAAATAGGTATGTAAATAACAAAACAGGCAGGGACCAAGCAGAGGCTGCCCTGAAACCTGACTTCAGTGAAAGCAGGAGCTGGGTGGCACATTCCCTGCACCCACCCGCTGGGAACATCCGTATCAAAGAGATGTCGTTATAATAGGAAGGGCAAACACATCTACTGAAATGCTGACATCTCAGCAAAAATTCATTGCCCTTAAATTCGTAGAGGATTATATTAAAACATTCAACCCCAAACCAAAATTGTCTCCAAAAATTSATCTATTTGCTGTTCAGAACACAGGGAACGCAAACACGGACCCCTTGGGGAGGGCCCAGGACCCACTCCGCAGTGTCGGAAGCTGCAGCTGCTCTGGGCGCAGGCTGGAGACGAGGGYGTCCTGGGCTGCAGCCAGCCAGGGCGTGTGGGGTGACGGGTGGCGCCTSCGATCCGCACCCGCTCCGGTATTTCTGTCGGGAAAGGGAAGCGTAGACATGCAGATCACTCATTCTTTACTTTTCCTTCTTCCTCCTTGTTCGCATCGCTTGTAGGTTAAGCCCAGCCTGACTCAAAGCCTTTTTCCTCGATGCAGCAAAATTCAACACTGCCTGTAGTTTTGGGGTGCCCCGCGCAGCTCTGGGCAACAGCACAAGGTGTTTCGCCCCACACTGGTTTGGCATGAGTCGCTTGTCAGTCYATAACGCCCTTCCTCACTTCAGTGAAGTGGGAGCTCTTCTTGCCTCCTCACGTGTGTGTCGCAGGGGCGGGGAGGCTCTTCATAGCTCTCTGCCAGTCAGCCATGCCTCACAGCTTGAGAAACGCAGTGCAAGAGCAAGGCTGTCAAACCCACTTGGCAGAGCGTGACTGCTCCAGGAGGGTTTCTGGGCCAGGACACACTATCGGTTCATCATTAGCAGTTCATAATCCCTCCGTGCCAGTTCACCCACTCAGGTTTACCCAGMCAGCTGAGGAAGAAGTAATTTATGTGATAATTAACCTTTGCTGAACTCCTTTCCTGCTGCATGATGACCCCTTTTACTCAGCTGAAGAACCACTTGTGTTTTTCATTCAGAAAATCACTGAGCTCCTGGACAGAACAAAACAAAACATCTTTTTAAGTGAAACAGGGTTTGTTTCTCACTGTATAGTATCACTACTGATGGATCTCCTTGTAAATCCCTTCCAGTATGTGAGAAATGTGCCCTGCTGTCTCATCCAGTATGATTCTCATACCCAGTCTGGCTATGTCCTGCCAAGTGATATTTGTTTAAAATTCTCCAACGCACAAATTTGGCACAAAAACTGGGGCAAAGGGCATCCCTCTGGTTACTGCCGCCGTGTTGAATCTTCCCAACTCAAAGTCCAAGATCCACTTACATCGGTTCATTTAGGCTGCGAAACAAGAACTCCTGTCCCCACGAGGCTCCCTTGGGTGGCCTGACAGAGGCAGCGGGGRGCACAAAGCACAAGTGCTGCAGTGTAACCACCTGGCGAAGGCACCAGCAGCCTTTCAAGACGGATGCACTCGGAGCTGACGTCAAYCCTCCTTTCCCGCTACCTTAGCCTTAGAGTACAATAAATACTACCTGTAATGCCATCTGCTGTACAGAGACAGCCTGGAGTTTCCAAGCTTCMCATAATTTATTTAAGGGCTGATGTTGTGCTAGACCAGAATGCAGTTTATTTCAGCCTTATTTGACTTTGTTTTGACTACAACTAAAAACGCTTGTCCGATTGAATTGTTAAGGTCATCCATCAGAGAGCTAAAAGACTGTTTTGTTTGAAAAGACAAAGAAGCTAAAGACTTCTAAAAACTTTTCAAAGAAGTTGAAGTAGTAAGAGTAACCTTACTGAATTACTAAAATAAGCTCAGATGAGAGAAACTGGAATGTAAATAGTGCTTTTTGCTTAAACTTAAGTGCTTTAGAAATTCCACACAATTATGTTTAAATGCATATCAAAGTCTTCTTGCTTACATGCTTAGCATGCTTTAACATGTTTTTAATGGACAGCAATGTACTGAGTCTTGAATTGCTTGAATTTTCATTTTACAGAACCTCCTATATGAGGACCAGTGCCCTTTTAATTATTAACTTATGTTGATAGGATAAATTAAAATCTCTGTGATGGAGAACGTGTCTTATTTAGCAATGTCCTGATCTTGTCCTACACACTATGGAGTTTGGTCTTTGGAACCTGCTTCTCAAGCCATTTTGTTTGTTTTGTTCTGGTTTTGGTGGTGGGATTTTTCAGGTGTTTTCTCCTATACTTGTTTTTTGCCTACAAAAACTATAAAACTATAAATTAAGCACCACTCTCCCTCCAAGCCTGCGGATTGACTTCTAAGCCTAAAATTTCGCACGACTTACAGGTAAGATAAACATCCTCACCCTTATTAACTGACTGCAGGTAGTAAGTGGGAACTGATTAATGAAGGAAGTCRAAGGAACTATAAACGCCCAGGCCAGCATCAGCCAAGGAGGTGCTGGGTCTCAAACACCACAGGGGAAGAGAGCGCAGCCTCGTCGTGGACAAGTGCCCTGACGGAGGGCTGCTCTCAGCGGGCACMACAGCACCACAGCAATCAGAAAAACGCACAAATCTCTTTTCCTTTCCCTCAAGCTCCACTCACCTAACCCTGACAAAAGAAAGGAGCTTCTTTCTCCTTGCAGCAGGCCGGGAACCAAGTCTGCTTTACAGGAGGTGCTTTCCGCAGCCTAAGGCCTCCTTTTTGAGGCTGCCCGGCCTCATATCTGCTAGGTGGGAGCAGGTCCTCGGCTGACATCTATGATGTGCCACCTCTGTGCTCAGCAGCACCAGATAATGATGGTTTTTCTGGGAGACCGTGTGGCCTCCTCCCACACGTGCACAGTCTCCACTGGGGCTGCAGCCGGTCTGGGCACAGTCCTAATGAGAAGCAAGAAGTGACTCCCCAGGGGGGAGGATGACTCCAGGCTTTGGGCATACGGAGCCACTTCCAAACCTCCCCAAGTACCTGGCGGCTGCTGCCGGCCGCGCTGGGTGATACAATCGGTGACCTCGGTAGACAACCGCTTGTCCCCAGACGTCAGCAGCACTTCTGTCAATACTTGGCTCTTGTGCAGCACCCGTGGAGCTGCAGGAACCTGAGCAGGCCAAAGAGATTCATCAACTCACCTCGTCTCCTTCGGAGATACGGTCTGGCCAGGCACAACACGCTCAGGAAAGAAGGCAGAAGGGGCAWGGATGCCGTGCGTGCCGTGGGATTATTAGGGATTTCAGCAGAAGAACCCGGAACGTGCTGAATTTGCACGGCAGCATGAGGTACCCTGTGCAGAKGCTGAGGCTGGCACTGCGAGCCCTTAGAGGTCTCCAAGGCAAAACGGAACGTGCCCTCTTGTGGCCATGATGCTTCCGGTGGCTTCTCCTAGAGGGGACAGGAATGGCCCTGAAGGAAGAACAGGGACCCCTGGGTGACGATGTCTGCTCCGATGCACGAGCGAGCACGGCAAAGCCGCCTTTGGTCCGATAACGCAAAGACAAAAGCGAAATGCGCATCACCTCCCAGCCCCTGGGTGTGGGAATTTGAGACGTATCTCTGAACAACCCTGGCCACTCTGCAGCTCAACTTTCCCAAGTATGAAATTGCTATAGAAATKCTTAGATATCCACCGGCTGCATAAATACATAAACCACAGGGGTCTGTAGCTAACCAGGGGCGCCCTCTCCTCTTTTCTGTCGTTTTTGCTGTTGTTTTTGCATACTTTTCCCACAGAGACAACCCTTGCGGCCTCYCCTCACAGCCGCCACCATCATGGCGGCGCGGGCAGCCTCTCTCCCGTGATGCCCCGCGATGCCCCTCTCTCCCCCCTCCCGTGGGCCCCTCTCCCATGAGGCTCCGCGGCAGGGGCGGCCTTTCCCGCCTCTCCCGTCATGCCCCGCGCGCCCCTAGTAACGGCGCGGGGCGGGGGCGCGTTGCTAGGGGCGGCCGCGATGGCGGCGCTGAGGCCTGTGTCCCTCCTCATCCTCATCTTGCTGCTGCGGCCACCGCCCGCCAGCGCCGAGCCYGCGCCGGAGCCCCCCGCTGCCGCCCGAGCGCCGCACAGACTGGCCCCGCTGAYGGACGGTGGGTGCCGGGGCTGGGCYTGCACCCTAAACCCCAAAGGTGCTGCTGGCACATGGTCACCGTCCCAGCATCACCAGCGTCCCCATCCCCCGTTAGCGGGTAGCTCTCGTTGCCCAKCCTGGTCACCCCTCGCTTCTCTTTCASCAGGACAGGCCTGGTTTGACAGGTRACCTGGTCCTGGYCTCCCYCTGCTCCCTRCTGCAGCCTCACAATCCCACGCTCCCCATTTAAACTTACCGTGTTTACAGGGGGAGCAGAAAACTGATGCAAAATTCGCCCCACAGAACGGTCAGAACTTCAGAAATCCCGGGAACTGTCTGGACGCTTCCAGTGGGCAGAGACCTTTCAGCAGCTGTAGGGGATCGTGCAACAGTTGAGCTGAAAGAGGTGCAGTTACAAGATTAAATATTCATTCATGTCCAGCCTATGGARTGCTGATCTTCCATGTTTGTTATAAAAGCAGCTTTAAAGAAATAGCTCTGGTTACGTTGAACATCGAGGAATGCATTAATGCACCCTGGAACATATAAACTTCATGGCTGTATCAAAACTCTCCCCCTGCCCCAGCTGAAACASACAGTGTTGCTACGTTGTTTGTGTCTCTCTCATCAGTAGTGAAGAACAATTTTAAACTTTSCACATTCCCCTCAGCTGAATACTGTTTTGATTTCACAGGGAACACAGGATCACATTCATATTATGCCTTGGAAGAGAGAACTTTCAGAGACAACTTGTTTTTAAAAAAAGTATCAATTTGGACATAGACTTTTGATCACAGTCARAATAAGGCAAGGTGAAAAATGGAAGTGTTCAGGTCTGCGTTGTCACGTACCCGATTCTGACTGGAATTTAACTCTTTCCTCCAGTTGCCGAGCTGTGTGTTTGCGATCTGTTGGTGGCGCAGTGTGACGTGAACTGCTGCTGTGACCCTGACTGCAGTGCCGCCGAGTTCAGTCTCTTCACCACATGTTCAGTTCCTRTTGTCACGTAAGTGAATAAATAGCTTTCTGAAATACAAAATCTCATCATTTTTGCTGTGTCCATTTAAAAGGGCTCTATCCTCTCCTTTTGAAATTTCCTAACCCATCCATGCTGACTACACTTTCTCTCCAAGAGTTGTCTCTCATGCATTAAAGCAGGGAGTCCTTTGCCCTCTGCAGGTAGAAGGGCAAATCGGCATCCCGTCCCAGTTTCCCATTCCCTCTTTTCCAAACCTGTGCTCCTTACTTTTCCTTGTTCCACTATCCAACTGTATGTGGGCATTTAACTAGGGAGTTATTCTTCTAGGGAGAAGAATAATGTATCTTTCGACCTTTGTCAATATAATACAGTGTCTGGAGGCTGAGAAAGTACCATGGGATGATTTGACTCCCTCCATGGAATGTCAGCAATTTATCAGTAACCTTTCACTAGCGTTTAATGTCAGAGAGAAATGTGATCAATCCAATCCTGTAATGAAATACTGTGAGAGCCACTCTGATCTTAGCTTTATGAGCAAGTGTCCAACTTGTTATCTCAGTGCCATTAGCACTTTATGGAGAGTAAAATGTAACATAATAATCAATAAAATCATGCTTATAGTTGTTTCTTTGCTCTTTACAGTCTGCCTGAAAAYACTTTTACCCAGATTTCATCTTCTCAAATAGAAGTTAAAGCTCATTTCAGAATCTTACTGTAAAAATCTCTTGGCGACTTCTCAGAACAATAAATAGAGCTCATCAACCTGCCTTCTGCATAAATTATGCCAATCTTAAAGCTGGGCTTTATTCRCAGTGCTTTGAAATGGGAATTAGCAGTGATCCTTGAGTGCCATTTCATATTGTTCTTGCACACAATGACTACTGCTACCCATTTATASCTATTTATATAAATCAGAAAGGTCTAATCAGCACCTTCCTGAATGACAGTTTAATTGTYRCAGGTGACTATTCTGTCACTGCCARCTAGACATGCATAAGTCATCTGAATCCGCCTAACTYGTCATCTTATTAATGTCAGGTTCTTCCCTTCATGACTGGCTACCCCTTATCCCTGCACAGTATTTTCTCTGCTGGATAAAGCAAAAGACATCTTGGAGAGTTTTTTTATTACTTGTTACCAAGCAGATATTATACAATGATAGCAGCCTTAGAAGGCTACAGAATTGCTATGCTTATTATCTTAAAGAGAGAGTAACTCCATTAGTGCTTTTCTGGTGCCATATCATTACATGAGGATAATTTTAAAATGATTTGATTAATACTAATTTCTAGTGGGTCGTTGATTTTACTGCTATTTTTCACAGAGGTGACAGCCGTCTTTGCAGTCAAAAAGCTGCTACATATTCACTTGATGTYGAAGCAAATCCACCAGAAATGATATTTAAATTAATTGACCACATCAATCCCAATGTTTTCTGCATTCATACTGCAAACTGTAAGTAGAGTTTTTGTCAATGTTAATTATTTCACCACTATTTTTGTAAGCTCTTTAGGTACCAGAAAGGTAGACCAAAATTAAAAGGACTAAACCAGATCTRTATCTTGCATCCTAAGCGTTATCTTATTCTTTACAATGTTTTGACAGATAAACAAGCCCTCTCCTTCACTTCCCCTGAAACTCCTACTTCTGAAAGTTTTGATCAATTGCTTAAACAGTTTGGAAGTGCCACTTTCAGTACTGAGTTTGAGAGCTGGAGTGTAAACTCAGATTCTCAAATTTCTTCTGATGCAAACAAAACATACAGATATGAGGTAAATATGATCTTTTTCGGTAAGTATTATATTGGTCCAAAACACAACAATTTGTTTGGGCCTACCTCAAAAGTAAAGTATGTTAAGATTTATGAAAAATAAGTAGCTGTTTTGTTACTGTAACCATAAAGAGAGCTGTTAGATATGGCTTAATAACTGATGAGCAGGGAGGTACAATATTGAGGGATGCAGCATAAGTAAAGGCTTCTGTTGTTCAGATTTGTTAATGCAAATGCTCTAAAGCTTTCCATGGACTGAACTGTTCCTGTGTGCTTGARTATGTCCTCTTATTCGGCAGTATGGAGTTCCTATACAGACAGTGGATGCATTTGTGAGACTGCCTAGTCCTGTTGTCTCTTCCTGGTGCTCTGATGCTAACCCTGCAGGTTGGAATATTTAAATTCTGTTTTATTTAGAGGATTCTCCTGATATTCCTGAGTCAAATAGTATGCACACCAACTGAATTTGGCTACAACATTATGGTTTTTCCATTAGCTTGTGTTTCTGTGGGTCTTTTTAGATATATATTAGAAGTTGTGTGTATCTAAATCAAACATGCAGCTTTAAATATGTAAATCCTAGTGATTCTTGTCAATGGGTTATTTATTCTACTGAAACTGATCTATTTCCCATAACTGCTTTAATGAAATAACAGAAGGGTGACAGCATGAGGGAATATATTATTACAARGCAAAACCTAATTGCGCAGCCTTTGTAAGATGTCCCTTTGCTATAGCAAGGTTCTTTTCACAGCCCAACTGCAAGTCAAGCCAGGAAAAAAAACCCCTGCATCTTCCCATCTTCTTTTATTAAATATGGTAAYATAAAGATCATGATGATGAGCATAGAAAAACTGAAGTCTCTCATAAGAGAAAATTTTACCAGACTTCTAATGTCAAATCTTCTTGTAGCTTTTATTAAATTTGTATTTTTAGGGAGTAATGTTTTGTCTCGTTGCATTTTTGGAGAAACTAAGATGATGTCATGTTGTACACAAACTTATCTGCATTGGAAGTTACATTTACTTTCAGTTTTGTATTTGAGGTTTTAAAGTTGTTTTTGTTTCTGTTTTTCTCAATTACTCTTTCATTTCCTTCAGTAATACTTTTTTTCCCTTCTCCCTCCAGGTTTTTTAGTAAACCAGGCTACAAAATGCAGTAGATTAGTAAGTGTGGAAAGGTGTAGCACCATTCAAGCAGTTAGTATGATGTTCTACATTAACTCCAGCATTTTAGCAGTAAGTATGATTTGAAACCATCATAGAGCTAACAGATGGTATTGTTGATACATATATATGCACAAATATATATATATACATACACACATATATCTACAAAATGAAGTAGCTTCTCCCCCTCCCCTCTCAAAGGAAACAGTGTTTGATTTGGATTCCAAGTTTTAGATTGGGAAAAATCTTCCCATGCAAAAAGCTTTTATAAAGAAGGATTTTAAAAGTGTTTTTTAATTCCAGCTGAGACAAGAGAAGAATTTATTGCTGTCTGCTTAGCCARCAAAACTCAGGGCCTTGAAGACACCAGCTCGTTGCTGAGCTMATTGACTTAGCACAGTGGCAGCAGGTCTGTGCATGTGCACGCTTAAGCTCCTTTGAGAAGCCTRTTACCAGCGTGGGTAAGTCTAGGCTGTCTGGGCTTTGAGGAGTTGATAAACCTTTGCACCTAAGGACCTGTCAGGCTGAATCCTCTGCATACAAGCCCTGAGCACACACCTAGATGTTTAAGGGTGAGATATTTCACCCCAGGTCCTTCTGCTCCTCCCCAGTGATAGGACCTTTTGTCCTATTGAGGAGAAACTCGTTAGCACCTAGCCTACTACCAGATCTACTTTATGGCTGATTTTCAAAGCTAAACATATCTTTACAGTTCTGAAAYTGAGGATACTTTCTGTATAAATAAGACTCTTACATATGCTCAAGAAATCAAATAAATAATCCATGCAGAACAACAACTGAGGTACATGATACCTTAACTTGATGACTTCTTCCAGGACGGACACCAACAAGAAACAGCATCCTCTTCTCCTCTAAGATGTTTTTTAATTTATATATTTATTAGAATTGAGGTAATTAGCACTCCATAACAAGTGGCTGCTTAAAGGACACTTGCAGTCTTGTGGCCTACCTAAAAAACTCTAAAGCCTTTAGTGGTAGCAGGTGCTTCCACCAAGTAGCTCACACTCACAGGTGGGATCACTCTCCTAGTCKTTAAGGACACAATTAAAATCAGCTCAGGCTTATGAGCTTTATTTTTTGATTAGGCTGCAGTGGAAGGTGGAAGAACTTTTGTATTAGAAATGCTTTGAGTGTTTCTATATGTTCATAAGGTTAGAGTTCTTRGAGCCTGGAGAACCACAGGAAAAGAAAAGAATGTGCCCCAGAATAGGCAACAAGTGGCTGGATGGTTTTTAGTTAAAGAAACATATTCTTTTTCTTTGCTAGAACTCTACATAATGAGTTTTTCTTGGGGTTTTTGCCAGTTACTGTGTCCTAACTTAGCAGAAGGAAGGTTCCTGTTCCAAGTGCAAAAGAARTTCAGGAGAGGTCAGGTGCAAGAACTGGAGAATGACAAACAGTCACAAGAGCTGGTCTGTAGGCAGATCTGCTTCCCAAAGGACTAAAGACATGATGTGACTGTATAAAAGTGAATTTGGGSCTCCTGCCTGCTGGGATGGGGTGCTCACACGGGAGAGTATGGAGTCTTTGTAGTGCCAGCAGGTGGAGCTGCCAGCAAAAGAAATGGCAAAAATTCATCAGCCTCCTCAAGGAGAGGAAGAATACAGCAATCCCTTCAGAAAATCCTGYTATTATCAGCCCATGGTTACTGCCAGGTTGAGCAGCCTGCATGATATAAAGATACTGATAAACGTAATACGTCTGTGCAAGCTACCGTGGCCTGTGCAGCAGAGTCGAGAGGTGTTGGCTCTGCTGCATGGGCTTCCCGGTGACCTGCAGAGACAAAACCCACACCCTAGGCATGGGTAACAGACTGGGGAGGAGCTGTGAGCACTGCCAGTCTGAAACATGGTGTTCTCCTGAAGGACAAGGTCTGTATAAGCACTTCTAGCCACACAGCTGGGTCTGATTGCTGAGCTGTACCTCGAGCTGTTAGGTCAGATGTTGATATAAATATGGGACAGTGTGTGCCAGGCTTTATCTGCATCTTTGCTATTGCTTGATTTTTTATTTTTTTTTTAAACTTTAGGTACCTAAATCAGATCAGCTGGTGAGTATCCTTCTGTCTTGGAACATCTGATGGTAAAACTCTTGCTCTTTTATAAGCAGTGGGAGTATTTTACTGACTTTACCACAACTGGGACTTTGTCCTTGCTCTTTAAATGAAAACATTAAACAATGAATAGAGCACCCATACGCATTAGAACCCAACTGCCACATTCCCTATCAATAATGATACTTAGCAACCCCAAAATAATACGCTACCTGCTGAGACATGTCTGATGCATCACTTCCAGGTATAACTCTCTTTTAGATGATATTTGTTACTTAAAAACAGGCCCTCATGTTGAATTTCAGCAACACATGTAATAATGCAGCTGTTAAAGGACTGTTGCTTGCTGCTTCTGGGGAAGAAAACCCTCAAGCAGCTCTTCCCTGTGTGTCTTAATACGCATACCTAGGAATAAAGGAGGTGCTGGTAGCACCTGGCTAGTATAGGTGTGTCCAGGAAACAAACGCTCCTACTTACAAGAGAAAAAAAAACCACAAAAAAAACAGTTTTAAACTTATAAAATACTTTATAAAATACAGTATAAGCTATATAAAATACAACAGCTAGGCTTCTTGCATAGACCGAAAAGTACTTGTCCATCCTTTAAAGTTCACAAATACAATACTACACAAAAGGGCAAATATATTTATACMCAATAAACAAGAAATGGCATGAATTTGTTTTTCAGGTTAATATTACTGTCCAGTCCATAGTTGTTCAGTCTCTGAATGGAGTACGGACCTTACTTGACAGGAACGAGGTCCTGAGGCTCCCTGCAATTTTGGATGAGCTGTGCATAAACATAGTTCTTGGGGTAGGTATAACCATTCCTTTTGCTCCTCATGGTGGATGGAAGGCATGTATACATCAAACCATTTCTGATCCACAACTTACAGAGACTCAAGAAGACTTTGCCCAGTTTCCATATGTTGTGACATTGCTAAAGTAAATGCAACAGCAGAAACTGCCCTTGGGATGAGAGAGAGCACAGCGTTTTGCAACAAATACATGTAATATACATAGAGAGGAGATGAACTCCATTTCTGTTACTAGTAGGTGTATCTGACATCACAAGCAATAAGAGGAGGYAAGAATCCAAGTTGTTAGGCTTGGGAGGTGATGATCTAAGGCACAAGGATGGAAGAGACAGAGAAAGACACCATGCRGATCATGTTATATTTTCATCTTGAATAGCTAAATATTAAGGATGAATATTAGAAACGGTTTCCAAGAAGTCAGTTTTAGAGAGACTGTAATCCTAGATCCGTYTCTGACCATTGCTCCTCAGCTGTTTGATTGGTAACAGCCATGTCCTTTACCAAACCTCTTTGCAGATGTCATGTTTTTGTCACCCCTTCTTACTAGTTCTTGAAACTCTCCCTCTTGGCAGACAGGAGACGAGTGACAAACGATTGGCCACCAGTACATCAGTACTGGAGCAGTACTTCAGTTTCCTCCTATTCTCTGGCCTCATCCTTGTCATACTGCAAATCAGGACATAGTACATCTACAGCGTAACAGAGYGGATTTTAGCAAGCAAGCACCTTGTATACCCTTATTTCCTTTAGGCTTGTTTCATACTTGCATGTATTTGCTTTAATATACAAAATGTTTTGTTTTCAGGTGAGCTATCAYATTACATACACAGAAGCAGGAGAAATAATAGAAGCAGCTGCTTCTTTTGTCTTGGGGGCAATTACCAAAGAGACGCTCTCAATACAGCAGAGCTTTGAAATCAGCTTTATGCAGGTAACTGCTCGAGATGTTACRGACAACTTGTTGAAAGACATTTAATTACAGAACTTATTAAACTTGAATCAGAACAATTGTAGCAGCAAGGCAAAGTGTAATTTGTGCTGGCTACACAAATGAGGCAGCGTTTCAGCGTTGTGCACTAAGGGCCTCCAAAGTCTCTTTTTCATGTTTAAGATAGGCAGCTTGTGACTATACACAATGTACCCAGCAAAAGCAAAGCCTGATCCCAGTGTCTGAGAGAGAAGTCTTACTGTTATCATTGTTCAAGGCTGTTAACAATCCTAAAATACCTGAATTATTTTATGTTTTCCAATCATTTCAGTGCAGGATGAAAACTAAGATGTAAATTTTGTATTACAGGTAAACACCAAGCCGGTTCCTCTCAGCGGTAACCCTGGTTATGTTGTTGGACTGCCTGTAAGGGCAGGCTTCAGGCCACAGGGATATCCTTCACCTGTTGAAATTTGGTTTGCAGCAGGGTTGAAGCACCTTTTAAGCACAAAGCAAGTCCTTTGAAAGGAGACTTTCATCACAGCAAAAAGTGGACTAAGGGATCTTGCCCTGATCTGGCACATCTTCACAAGCCCGTTCTCGTGGGGCATCTGCAGCATGTATCTGTTCTTTAGGCAAAGGCTGCTTTTTGGCTGTTTTTCAGAAATAGCAAATGAGTCAGTCCTTGCCGCGATCTCATGGGACCTTTGGGAAGAGGTAGGTTTAGACCTTCATTGTACTCTCCAGTGCTGCTCTACTTTGTAAGAGAGGAATTTTGAGCTATTACAATATTTTTCAGATCTATTTTAACTACATGACTACAGATTCTTTCTTTATAACATTTATCAAGCATTGAAGTTGCCCTTAACTGATATTACATCTGGCATTATTCAGAGTACCGACAAATACGGCCAACTTACCATTCTGCAAAGTGCCTCCAACTGGGACTGTCTGGCAGCAGCAGGAGCCAGAGCTCCGGTATTATTTGGTTATAACATGATATCAGGCTGTAAGTTAAGGTAAGAGGAAAGCTCTGCTTTCTTGATTAGTGCTTTTAACACAATGACAACTCATTCCCTTAGAATCTGCTCAGATTCTGGGACATTCACACAGCTGTAGCAACATCAGCAGTGGAGTATTTAATTACAAGGACTGTCTTTAATTAACAATGCTCTTTCTCTTGGAAGGATTGTGTACATTAGTGATTGTAGCCAGAAGGCTTAAACAGKGTGTGAGAGCAAGGAGAAATTATTATTGTACCAAACCAATACACTTGGGTTTTTTTTTYCCCCTCTTTTTCCTGGAAGAATCACTGCAGCTATGGAATGCCAACTCCTGGCTCAGACCCTCCTAGATCTACTGAAGGGACAAAACTTCCCTGAATATGTGGCCTCCTTTGGAAATTCTCAAGCCCAGGATGTGCTTGACTGGGTGCCGATAASTCATCTCCACACCTCGGAACAGGTGAAGTTTGCCCTCCTCCTGCCCCCATTATTGCTCTCAAGGTCCTCTCTTGCCCAAGAATAGTCATGTCAGAAGTGCAGTTACTGAGTCAGTTTGTCACCTTTGAAAGTGCACAGAATTTCCTCAAAACTGTGGGAAAACTCCAGGAATGCAACTAAGACAGGGCTGTGAGCCCAGACAGCCGCCCGGAGCACAGGCTCTGTTAGCTGCTCTGGCGAGGGAGCTTTCTGGGGCTAGTCTGTCAGTTTTATACAATAAATAATGTGGTTACCTCTGTACAACAATGAAAGGATTTATAATATTTTTCAGAGCTCATGCCAAATACCAGTATCACTTGAAATAGAAGTGCAGTGGACTAAATATGGCTCCCTAGTCAATCCCCAAGCCAGAATCGTGAATGTTACAGCAACTGTTACTACTGCCCCATTGAACCAGGTATGTAATTAAATTTTAGGATTTAAGATGAAAGGAAGGGCTTGTTTTACTTAGGGATCAACTGTACGATAGCAGCCCAGTTAATCACTTTAGATAAAGGTAAGACTCTGTGTTAGAATGTATTGCATCCAGGTTTTGTTCCAACTCAAACATAACTGTGGGCTGCTYGCCAGAGTACACTTCTCATAAAAGTTATACATCATTCATAAAAAGAATTTTGAAACTGCTAAGAAAAAAAAAATACAAACAGCAGCTGATTTTTTAACCTGTTGCAAAGAAAGTACTGAAAGAGAAGACTGAAACTAATGCTTGGGTGCTTTCATTGCAGCTGCCCTCTGGAAGAGAAAGGACTGTTCCTATAACAAGTTCTGTTGTTTTCACTGACATTTCCTCACCAGCAGAGCCAGGCTATAAAGCTCGGCCCACCATTAACGTCAAATTACCCTTCGAYTTTTTCTTTCCATTTGTCTAAGGTAAATATGCATCCAAAAAAATCATTATTTCTGTTTCCTCTGATTTGGAGCACGCTTCCTAAAGAAGCAGAGTTTATCCAGCTGGGCAGTCGGTTTCTTGCAAGGTGCAGATACTGTGGGGCAATACTGGCCAAGGGAGAACGACTTCAGGTTYTCACAGATTTGGGGTGGGGAACCTCCATGGGCAGTTCCTAATTACACCCCTGCCAAAGGCAACGAGGCTGCAGGATGAACTGCACGTCTGTGTGTCCTGCCTGGGCTGGAGCTGGCCCCTCGAGCCCCGTCCACAGGGATCCTGAATAGGCTCCACAGGAAGGGATGGGGACAGAACATGGAGGCACCAGCCTACAGCTGCATAGGACACCAGGCTGCATCATCTCTGCTGTTCACAGAATAAATCRTTAATTAAATTAATCATGTGCTATTTGATAAGGCCACAGCTTTATCTATTTTAATAGATGAGTAAGGCACGYATTTCCAGACATTTTCCCCAAACTACTGATTAATTACCTTTCTTTTAAAAATTTAACAGTTAAGTGATGCTTATAGAAGCTCAGTGACCCTTCCAGCTGGCTGTGACTGAAAGCGATTGCAGAAGTTTCCTACAGTCGACACATTTCAGAATTCCCCACTCAGTGAAACTTACTCTTCAACTAAAAAGAGATGTGCACCACAGGGACCTTCTAGTACCTGGAGAAGGCCGCGTTCGTTCAAACACCAGCCTGCTCCTTCAGGATATGCTGTTGAATGKTTTTTCTGGAATCTTAACTATTCCCAGCAGTCCACTCACCTACATCTGTTCTTACATACCCCAGTTCTTTTAATGTGTTGATTTATGAGCTGTGGAAGCAACGGAAAATTTGTAGCACAGCAGGCTGCAAATGAGCACTTACATGGAAGAAGAGGGGAGAGAAAATAGTATGAGAATTCAAATCTGCTGGTGCGGACCCAGGCAGCGTTTGACGTAAGGCACCTCTCATTTGCCTGTCTTTTGGTGGCAGTTTGATTGTCAGCTAAAGGAGTGGTGTGTTGGTATTTTTGGAAGGGAACATTTTATAAATAACCAGGTAGCACAAGCAGCAACAGAAATGAGGAAACTGCTAACAATGCAAAAACAATGGTCGGCAAAAAAGAGATGTAGCAATGACGGATGGTCATTGCAGAGAAGTGACCTTTTTGGCCTCGACCTTTATCATCTGTGCTGCAAGATGCYACAAGATGTTGCTAACACAGAAAACATGGCAGAAAATTTTAATTCTTTAATTCTTACTGTATAGCTTGTAAGATACATTTTTATTATTAAATTATTTTGTAGCTTGTCTGTACAACTGTACAAGAAAGGTTTTATGAAATCACTGCTTACAGGGAATGTGTGTGTGTTTAATTTTCCAATAAACCTATTTTTGCAATACCAAGATGAGAGAATATGAGAGAAAGCAAAGAGATACGAAAACCTTTCAGGTCCAACGGGCACTCTCCWGCACCACCCTCTCCACGGAGACCTCCCCACCTTCAACCAAACGGGCTCCTATTTCGGCTCCCCGATGAGTCCATGCTGCTTTAACAGCCTGTTGAGCCTCTCAATTTCTTGCTCCTGTTGGAGACAGAAGTTGTTACTATAGCTCTGACCGTAAACATTTTCCCAGCTTCCTGTACATCCTCCTGCAATACACCTGTCTCTGCAAGGAAAGGGACAGCCTGGCTAAAGAAGGGAGCAGCACAGAGGCTGCCGCCCTTCCCTCGTGGCACAGGCAGGCAAGGGGARCGCAGGCAGGGCTGGCACGGTGGCGGTTCTGCAATCCAGCAGATCCCAACTTTGTGGTGAGGAAACCAGGCTGGGAGCAGCAAGCCTGCAGCAGGATCCCAGCTGGCCTGTCCAAGGGAGTGCTGCAGGACGGGCCTTCCTTGCTGGAATTAAAGGYGTTTCTTACCTTCTCCGTGCAGCTGTACTCGAGTTGCTCAACCTTGGTTGCAAGCTGCAGGTTGGCCTGTTTTAGCTTGGACACTTGCTGCTCAGAGCGGGTCTTCACCGACAGAATGATCCCTGTGGAACCAAGGCCGCGGAGGTGAGCGGTGCCCRGGGCCCTGCTSCGGRGCYGAGTTTAACACCGAGYGGGGCTGCGGCCCTGGCGCTGCCACCCGGTTTCACCACTGCTTCTCACTGCCCGGAGGCCTCGCTGCTCTACTGAAGCACTGGTAGGGTGTTAACTCAGCCCCCACAGCCCAGGCAACTTCTTCCCATCATTTTCTAAGGGGACAAAAGTGCTGGATAAGAGCCTGGAGAACGGGGCGTCCTGCTGCTTGCAGCCCCAAACGCACGAGTGCGGGCAGCACCGGGGCCCCATTTCCAGCGCTGCAGCCCCGGCCCGGCCTTCACGTTCCCCCTCCACGGCGGCGGCCGCGTTGCCCGTTTGCATCGGCACCAGGAAACCTCTCGCAACCGCCCGTGACCAACAGCCACGGGGGCAGCGACTGTGACGGGACCCGAGTGGCACGGACGCGGGTTGTGCGCGTCCCCTCCCCACGCGGCACAATGAGCGGCACGAGGGGGAGGAGAGAAGATGATTCCCTTGCAAACACAGGACTTTTCCTCTGCAGAAYGGCATGTTAGGAGACACCAGGCCTGTAGGAGGATGCCCAAGGCCACCTTGAGGGCTCTCTGCCTGCTCTCACCTTACCCTTCCTGGACACTGCTGCCAACGGGACACATGGACAGCAGCTACAGCCATTCCAGCCTCCCTTTCCCTCTCTCCCAGCTAACGGGGTCATTTTGGCTGAGTAAAGTGCTGAGCATGAGCCAAGAGGCTGCTCAYGGTACCCAGGACTTGGCCTGAGGTTTTGTGCCAGAATGAGGGGCAACCACGCGGCTGAATTTTTGACTCAATCCCTGAATGACTTGTGAGGAAGGAAGGAAAYGGCTGCAGCTCCCGTTGTGGCAGAACCCCCCCAGAACTCATAGATGGAGCTCTGAGGACGGCAGCCGCCCGCCGGCGCTGCGAGGGCACCTACCGTTAACGATCCTGGCCACACGCCACAAACGCAGGAGGATCAGGAGCCCGACGGCTTCGAACTCGTGCTCCCGGAAGAGGAGGACTATGTCAAGGATGAAGGACACCACCACGACGACGCCGTCCAGCACCTCGAACTTGTGGTGGAAGAACTCCCGGCCATAGAGGAAGATTTTAAACCCAATCTCGACCAGGAAGATGGTCAAAATGCAAAGGGAGAGGTAGTGAAAGACCTGGGAAAAGACGGGGCAGGATTAGGGCTCAGAAATCCCCCTCCTACACAGTCACTTCACGTGAGCTGGACAACGGCCACGAGACGGCCATGAGATACCCCTGGAACAGCTCGTCCGGGCCGGAGCAGGAGGCACAGAGCCCACGGCCATCCACGGAGCAGCCTTTGAGGCCCCGCAGCTCCAGGAGCCGGTCGGCCCCACGCTTTACCTTGGGGGCTAGGTTGTATTTGTCCGGGTGGATGATCTTCAAGTCCATGAGCAGTTCCCCAAGGACCAGCAAGGCATCCACGACGACCAAGCAGACGACCACAACCTGTTGGAGGAGGAGAGCGGCCCTGAGACCCTCCGTGCGGATTGGCTGGGTGGGCTGGCACCACCAAGCAGGGAAGGGGCACTCGGACACCCCGCTGGGCGCTATCCGGGGCAGTTTGCTGGTTATTCCCACAGACCCTCACACGGATGAGCCCCTCGCTTCCGGCTCGGACGCAGCCGGGCACCAGCAGCCGGCCCAGCCCCTGGGAGTGCGCGCGGGCTGCGGCCACCTGCACTCAGCCTTGTTGCCGTTCGGCCTCGCAGGAAACACCTGCGCCCGCCTCGGCCACCCGCTTCCCACGGAAGCGGCCCCGGCTCGGCAGGTAACGGGCGGCCGCTCCGGGGCCTCGTGGAGCATTGGGAACCAGCCCTGGCGGTGCCCGGGGCAAAGCCTCACCGGTATTTCCCCTTTCCCCAGGTTTATCCAGCCTCACCTGGAACCGGTGGGAGCTAAAGAGCTTTTTCAGCACATCCTGGAAGGAGACGCGGCCCCGGGCGGGCTCCAGCTTGAGCTCCGACTGCTTCTCCCYGCTCTCCTGCGCGGCYGCTGCCGCCTCCTCCTCCTCCTCTTCCTCCCATTTGCGGTAGTCGTTGTTCCAACGCGCCGTGTCGTCCCCCACCACTGTGAAGTGCTTCAGGTACCTGGACATGGCTCCGGGTCGAGCTGGCACCGAYGGCTGAAACACAAGAGCTGAATGTTACCCCGTGCTGGGGGTACCCCGAGCCCCCAGGCACGCGGAACAGCCGGCGCGTGACGCGGCGCTCGGGACGGGCCCGGCTGACGGGAAGTTGCTCAACGGTGGGTTCTGCACCGGCTCCCACGCGGGTCCCCAGCACCTCGTGTAGGCGTTTCCTGCCCGGGAGCTGCTGCCATCGCCTGCCCCAGCATCCCGCCTGCCACACGGCCAGTAACTTCCCTGCATGGTGTTACCAAACACCTCAAAACCGAGCCGTAACCGCCAGGGAAACGCCAGCTTATCTCAGAGTGCAAGAAAGGAGGCAGCTGATGCGCCGGAGGAAAGAGACATCACGTGTTTAGGAGCTGTTTCTGTGGTCAAAACCTGAGAGCCGGCACTTTCCCCCCCTCTTCACTTTGCAGACCCATTCAAGAAGCCAAACGAGGCTGCCCGGGTGCCGGCGGCTCCAGGACAGGGGCCCAGGTGGCCAAGGCACCYGCTGGCTGCAGCCAGAACGGGCTCCTTCAGTGGCCCATCAGAAGCCTCCACRCGTGCCTGGGCCACGGGCCCCTTTTACACCCCACGAGCTGCTTCCCCTTGTGGGCGCCCCAGCAGGGCTGCCCGCCCCYGTGCCCGGACGCTGCCATGGGCACGGGACTCCCAGTCCCACGCAGCCGTCCCGAGCGGCCCCGGGCTCAGCACAGGCCCTTCTTGGGGCCGAGGGGCTGCTGTTGGYCTGCCCGTCCATCCCACGGGCCGCTCTCCTTCCCCCTCTGGTCCCCTGTGACCAGGACGGCCCGGGACGGGCCCCAGCTGCGGCAGGAGCTGCTCGGCAAAGCCCCGCGCAGCAGCGAGAGGGGCWGGGTGCAGCGCGGGGTCCCCCCGCTGCGGGTCCAGGACAGAGCCGGGGCCGCCCGCGCCGGGTGCCCCAGCCCGGCTCTGCCCTCCCCGCCTGGGGGATCAGGCGGCGGAAGCGGCGCGCGCGGAGCCGTCGGGACCCCCGCGGCGCCTCTTGCCCTACCCGCGCCCAGCGGCCCCGGGACGGAGCCCGAACCCCCCRCTCGCGGCCCGGCCGCCCCCTGGCCCCGGTACCGTGCGCGTCCCGGCTGCACCCGCCGCCTCCCGGCCGCGCTGCGCCTGCCCCGGCCCGGCCCGGCCCCGTCCCGCCTCCCGCGGCCTCCGCCGCCCTCCCGCCTCCTGCCCGCACGGCCCGAGCCGCGAGCGGGAACGGAGCGGTCCCGCCCAGGGGACCCCAAAGCGCCACGGAGCGTCCCCGGCCCTCGACTCACACCCTAGGGAAGCGCCACGTCCCGCCTGGGCTCTCCTSTCTTGCAGGCAGGAGCTGCCTTGGAAAGGGCAGCCACAAAAGCTCTGGAAACTGCCTCTCCTGCTCCTCTGTTGGGACAAACAGAGTTATTCCTAATACCCCCAAAGGACACGTCTCACTCCAGCTCTTTATGCTCCTGTTAAAACCTTTCCCTGGGTAAAAAGGATCTGTATCAGCTCAAGAGACTGCCTTCCCCTGCAGAAGGAAGGAACAGCCCCACGTACCACCAACCTGCAGAGCCCAAATGAGCACAGAGGAGAGGCCTGACAGGGTCCCTGCCTAGGGCAGGAAGGAAGCGTTTTAGTTGGGGTGTTTCCAGCTATTTATGTAAGTTGGCCTCAGCTGCAGCCAGCACWGAGCTGAGTGGTTACCTGACAAGGAGCAGGCGTTCATCGCAGCTGCCGGGGTGCTTGCTGGGGTGATTACAACCACCAGCCTGTCTCAGAACCTAAATAACGCAGTGCATGAGTGTGTTCCTCAAGAGCTCAGCGGGGCTGCGTTTTAGCCAGGCCCACAAGGTGCCTGGAAACCCAGCAAGGGCAGATGACCCCAGCGGAGCCCCCGTATCCACTGTGGAGCTCCAGGTGTCCAGGCAGGGCAGCCGGGAGCTCTGGCCTAGCCCTGGCTGGAGGATGCAAACACAGAGCCCAAAGCACAGGGGGCTGCCCCACCACCAGCCTCAGCCTCCTCTCGCACGACTCCCTGCTGGCCTCGCTGCCTGCCGTTTAAGCTCCACRAGTAAACATGCTCATTTACAGATGTGGAAGCGACATCCATGCAAGGGGAGGCATGGCCAGGAGCATGGGTCCAGCCTGGGCACTGCACCTGCCTCAGGAAGCAGCTGCGGTGCCCCAGGGCTGGACACCGTACCGGTCTTCCTGCCCCCCGAGGGTTGTGCTGGTCCCAGCAGTTACTGACTGTATCGTTTAAGGGTGGCTATCCCTGGTGTCGGTGCTGGGCATTTGTGKTCAGAGCTGAACTGGGACAGAGATCACCCATGGGAAGGAAGATCAGATTGCAGCGTACAAGGGACGAGGAAGATGCTTTCTAACACTGACCTTCTCCCCTCTCCTTTCACTAGGAGCAAGGAGGGTAGTAAGACAATAAAAAGRAGAGGATGCTCCCAGAGGAAAACAAGCCCTGGGCGACGCTGCCTCACAAGCCACAGGTATCTCGGCTCTCGCCTCCGTGGGGCCTCACCAGGGCCTGGGCAGGGTGGCTGTGGTGCTTCCGAGGCTGAGCAGTGGTGCAGAGCCTCCCACATGCTCTTTCCTTGATTCAGATCTAACTCTGCAACAAACCTTGCTCAAGGTCAGGYCTAAAGTGCATAATAAATGTGTATACACATAAGGGACTTATGTTCCCATGCCCATCTTCCTCCAGAGGCTGCCTAGGTAGCRTTGCAGATTTGGTCCAGTTTACACTGCAAGCAAAATTAACATTTTGTTCAAGTCCTCAGCTTAGCTCAGCAGCCTAGCCTGAAAAGCACAGCAGTGCTGACAAATTTTAAAGAGAGGCAAAAACAAATGAAAGGGTCACGCAATGAGAAACAGTAGAACGGGATGGTGAACAAGACTCCTTTCCTTTGATTAGAGAAACATCCCATTATCTAGGATAAAAACCAAATCAACARCATTACTAGTTAATTCTTATGAGATAACATGCTTGGAAAGTGTAGCACCCTGCAAAATTCACAGGAAAACCTGCATTTACTACAACTTTCCCGCTGTTGTTGTGGTGACCTTCAAAAAGGCTGTGTCCCCCTCTGCTACAGTTTGCAAAGCAAAGGGATGCTCATGGTATAAGCCCRTATCTACTGCCTGTTACTGCTTGGAGGATGTGTCCTATAGCTGCACRTATCAGTGCGAGGAACAGCACACAAAGGTGACTGCTTTACTCCCCTCATGTTATCAAAATCCTGATAGGCAACTGCCCACACAGATAAAGCAGGAACAGGTCACAGGGAGCAGGGCCTCAGTAAATATTTAWACACTATTAATTTGTTGGGTAAACTAGGGCTCCATAGAAGCTTCATTACTAAAACAATAGGAAAGGGTCACAGCTGCTCTCCCTCCACTGATCAAAAAACTCCATCTAAATTGCTGTTCCCAGCAACAAGCATAAAACATCTTCTACCTACGAACATCTGATCATGATCTGCAAGAAGCTCAGCTGTCGTGCCTGCCTTTCGCATCTCCACTCTTGTGCTGCGAGTTCCCTGCTGCACCAGCCATCTGAACTGCTACACCGGAGCACTGGACACAGCCCTTCCAGAGTGCATGGCCCTGAAACAGTCACAGCGAGAACAAGGCTGAAGTAAAAGGTGTGACAGGGAGACCCGAGAGTCACTAAGCTACTGCTGGAGGGGTGGACACATTCCTTCAGCTACAGCGAGATCAGTAAGAAAAGCAGGTGACCACATTACAGGAGGTGTAAGGCTATAAACCTCCCTCTGCCCTCAACYGTGATGTGGCCTCATCAAAAGTTACCAAGCAGTGTAACTATCTTTATAATGAAGGCTAATTTAGCAGGGAAATGCATTTAAAAAAAAAAAAAAAAAAAAGACTTAATGACTGAGAATTGCCCAGAAAATGCATCTCAGTCAAAAAGACTCAACTCGGTACATAAGAAATATTCACCTGGTAAACATCAGGCCAGAAGAGCATGAGTGGTTTGAGTCAAAAATATATTCTTCAATGACAAACTTCTTCACTCAGATTCCCTCATCCCCACAAGTTCATTAGTGCAGCATTTTTWGAACAGGGTGGTAGTACCCAACAAGCAACTTCAACTTCTAAAAACCTTGTCATATTTTCCCCAAGATACATTAAGAGACAACAGGTAAAAACAAACAAACCCAGCATTCCTGTCTAGGGCAAGACAGCCAGCACCTCTCACAGACCAAATTCTACCCTATGCCATTCCTTGTGCTCTAACCTATTTTAGGCAAACGTTTTGCTGAAATGATGGACAACAGCTGTAAAGTCTGAGCAGTTTAAAAGCATATATACAGTGCTCATAAGTTTAGACAAAACAAACCAAAATTGTGGGTTTTTAGAACAATTTATTTACCYAAGTCAGGTGTTCTGAGAGCAGTAGTGTATATGTGGTGATAAACTGACACTGAGAAGATTTAACAATTTCTTCATTTAATAAGTGRTATTCACTACATGGTATTGTACACTGTTATCTGTTCAAAAAAGATTAACAGTTTTTAAAAAACAAGAGACTGAGATTTGTATAAACTGGTGAACAAGTTCAACTCCTCTGGTTGGCTTATCCCACCGGCTCCTATGCTTCTTTTGTAAAATCAAGTCTTTAGGCCAAAATGCACAAAATTACTCAGGCAGGTCTAGAACCCTTTCCACAACTTCCAGCTTTCTGAAACTGGCTGTCACAGGACTGATGCAATTGTAAAAAAGTCCACTCACATTGGAAATTGTACAAAAAAGTATTTACTTTTACCATTAATAGAACAAACAGCACAGCATGTCTACTTGCTATTTCAAACCAAGACTTCCTGATACCTCCAAGAGGAAGGCATAAACAAAAAGTCCTGCCAACATTTTGTGATGGGTCATGTATATACAGTTTTCTAAGCAAACTTTGGCTTCAGGAAAGAGACACAAACACTCAAAATAATGGCTTTAATTGTCATTCAAAGTATACGGAGGGATGTGTGTTTTAATCAAATATACATCATACCACTGATGCTGGCAAGGTTGTTATTCCTAATGTCGACAGCAATAAAACATGTACATGACAAGACATTAAAAGAAAATCAATCCCTTTAAAACAAGTTTTAACGTAAAAAAGTTCACAGTGGTTTGTATAAACAGTATGCAATTTCTGACAGTAACAAATTTCTACTCACAGCACACTAGTGCCCTCTTTAGATCCTAAAGAAAACAAGCATTTACACTACTCATTGTACAGATTCAGAGAGTCAGTTGTACAGTTACCCCTAACGGCAGGATAAGATGCTGTGGAGTGTACAGCTGTAACACCAACGAAAGGAAAGCTTTTAAAATTCTTTTCCTGGGAGGGAGAAAAGTCTTTCATTTGCTGTTACAACCAGCAAATGCCATTCATCAAATTAAAAGGAAAAGCACAAACACGTTACCTAGTTTGAGCAAGCCGAACAGTACACATTACAGTTTTAAAAATGGAGGTTATATACTATATTACAAGTCCCAACAAGGCAGCGCCAAATTCACTATTTCTTTGCTTGTTTTGTGATCATACCCCTGGGAGGCGTTACAGGTCTGCTAGCATTGGGCTTCTTTTTCTCTGCAGGTTTCAAAATCTGAAAAGAAAGTTCAGTCATTCAGAAAAAGCTTTTACATCAAGTTATACAACTCATTTTTTAATAAAAGCCAAGGTACAGGGCAAGGCAAACTAGCCAAAAAATAAACATCTTTTCTACTCAGCTCTGACAGGGTTCAGAACAGCTAATCTGAATGCTTGTGCCAGTGGAAACAAAATGAAACAGCAAGTCGTATCCAGGTAAAATAGTTCATCTACTCGCATCAGCTGAGACTTACTACATATTTAAATATACCTGAAAGGTTTGCACTATCCACATTTTTGCTTTTGTTAGGGTGRTCAGCCTTTAAATCTGTTGTTTTCAAATTATGCCCTACTGGCACAAAAATCATACTTKCTTCAAATAGATCTTTACAGATATAAAATGTTACTGTGACTACACCAACTAGGAAGCAAAAATTTTAAGAGATTAATACCTGGAAGGAGCACATTAGAGTTTCATCCACACTCATCATGGCACCTGCGTTATCAAATTCTCCACAGTAATTTGGGGCAGAAAAGAGAGTCACCAATTGCCTTTTTGCAAAAAACTCATATCCATCTTCAACAACCTTTGAAGAGAAAAAAAACAAAGTATTACGACTGGACAAGTTTYTTCCACAATGAGCAGAGCAACAAGTGATGCACATGCACCCAAAGCAGAACACCCAGCTTGGAAAATATTAGTTACAACGTCACTGGCAGAACCAGCAGCTGAAAAGCTATCTAGGTCTAAGCAGAGGCTCCAAACTTTTATACTAATCAGGAAGAACAATCACAGGATCCAGGTCAGTACACCGTACACATTAGCATGGAGAACAAAAGGTTTCTGCTAGTTCAAGACAACCTTTTTCAAGGGTCACAACCAGAGTTTTTATTTATTAGAATAAAATCGTAACAAGGGTTACTAAACATTGGAAAAAGTTGCCCAGGAACAGTGGAATAGGAATCTGTGCAGATCCTTGACTGGTCCAGGTCTTAAGCCAACTTTGTGTTATGCTTAAATTTAGCCCGCACAGAGTATATGGGGGGGATGACCAGATGACCATCTCTGGTCCCTTCCAACATAGCTGTTGTATGGTTAATGCACAAAATTTTAATACCTGATGAGCTCTACATATGAGATCCAAATCATGTTTATGGAGAAATTTTGCAACCACTTCTGCACCAAATGTGAAGGACACTCCTCTGTCATTTTCACCCCATCCTAAGACATCTTTATCAGGATCAGACCATAAGAGATCACAGAGAAGTCCTTGGTCTGGTACATCTGTGGGCCGCATAATTCGTCTTATCTGCTCCATTGACTGAAGGTCTGGGGACAAACCTGTTCCAAGTAAAGATATACAAGAAATTCACATTTTATTCCAACTTTGTTCTGTAACATTGAGACAAATATAACTTAATAGCTAAAGTGATTCATTATTGCAATTTTATGTAGTTCAAGAGCAATGTTAACTGACTTTTTTTAATCTAGCATTTAGTTTAAAGCTTTTATAACTGAAGATGAGTCACTTTTTAGAAGCCTTACTGAGAGCAAGATAAGCAAAGCCATATTCATATTTTACAGGATTACAATAACTTTACTGTAATAATTTGCAAAGATCTGTTAAAAGTGCTGTTAAGTAATGAAGGCATTAATACCAGAAATCAAAGTGTATGTCTATTTTTTTCATCAGGTCTAATAAGATGAAACAGAGTACCAAGCAGACCAATGTTTTTCACTGATGTCCCTGGGCATCTGTAATTACTTGCCAGTGATAAGCATTTCAACAGCAATATATAYTTGGCTACTTTCAAAGCTGTATAAAGACACAGCACAGCAGAGCTAGTTTCCACAAAATAGCCCCAAATACACCATGCTTTCAGAATTTACATAATCTAAGAGATTTACGTAATTCTATAAAAGCTACCAAGATTCTTTACTTGAAAGGAGATTTGAAGTTACAGAACTACCAGCTCAATTAATGATTTGCAAAACTTYGTAATCTAGCTCAATCCTACTCATACATGAGCCAAGGCAGAGGAAAAACACACAAATACCTCAGAGTTCCAAAAAGTAAAGAATAAATAAAAAAATCAATGCTTTCCAACAGTGAAARAGCCCACAACGTAAACATGAATTTGCCATGATTCATATTAGTGTTGCAGTCTCTCAAGTACCAACTAGGGAAGCATCACCCACCTCCATGACAGCAAAATATTTTCTCATCCACAATAGCCGCAATTGGYAAACAATTAAAACAGTCTGTGAAGGTCTTCCACAGCTTAATATTATACCTTCTCTTACCTAGAAAGAGATTTAGGGAAAGAGTCAATACATATTTCCAATCCTATTACAAACAACCTAACACATCCATCTTAATTTTACCAATATTTGTAAAAGCCTATGAAGCCTAAATATAAAGCCTATACACCATTTACCTTACTTACCTGCATTACTTACAAGGAAGTTGAAGCTCTCAAAGCTCTAATGTGGTTCTCTGTGGTACAAATCTACAACTTGCACTCAGCTTTCAGAGGACAGACTCTCCAGCCCAAACCTTGCTTTGGAAGATAATCCCTTAAAATCTAATCAATTTCCGAAAATTGTCATTTGCTCTTAGCTGCTTTCTCCAGTAGAAGATAGCATCTCTTYAAAATCTTTTTTCCTCCTTTAAAATTCTGCTAGTACTTTACCACATAAGGTCTCTCTAGGCTAAGAAGAAAGACTGAATAATGAAATTGCTACAGCTCTACTTTCCAAGGGCCTCTCCCAGCAGATAATGAACCCTGAACTCATTTGAGATGTGACTAAGTCTGATTAGTCTCCAAGGAGTCAGTACTGAAATGTCACACATGTTTGTTTCGCTGCTGAACAAGGACAGCCAGAGCACACATCTTGGGAGCTACAAACCAAGTAGGTCCCATAACAGAAGTCACGAGAATGCTCCTAATACGCAATTAACCTAACAGTTTAATATCCTCCATAGTATCTGCATTTAAGCCATATCTTTTGAAATATATGAACATGAACTTCTGCTTTACAATGCACATATTATGGTATGAGAATAAARACTTGATGGATCAACCTGCATGGGTAAAATGAATCGAAAAGGCATCGGAAAACTGCCCAAATACTTCCAGTATGGTAAGAACTCATTTTACCAATTCTGCTCTGCAAAAGTACGTTTCTAGCATTTTATACAAAGTTGTTTGACCTTCACAACATAGAAGACTATGTCATAACAACAGGGGGTCACCATGCTGAATATATTAAATTTAATTCTTGGTCTACTTTTCCTTTGGCCTGAAGTGTGTTTCCTTGCAGAATACTGCAGATGCTGAAAAGTGTCAAACTAATTTGGAGACTGAGACTCATTAACAAAAGGATGAAATTCACTCATCTCCAGATGACATTAAAAAAAACCCTATGCAGCATCGATGTCTAATTCTGAAGAGCTCAAAGGAGAGCTCAACGGACAGTCAGAGCACTCACTTGAGCTGCAAACTCTTCAAACTGTGTTTGAAGGCATATGAAAGGGTGTCAGTGTAGTTAAATCAGTTTAAGCCTGGAGTAAAACTTAATAACCTGAAATCATTTAGTGTTTCACATAACTTCTAAAATAAGTATCCACAATTGTCCAAACATGGAGACAGTGGAAAGATATTTGAAAGTTATGAAATACATTAGTATTGAATGTTCACATACCCTTTGCCCACCTTATAAAAGGGGTTTGGGTTTTTTTTTGCCTATACAAGAAGGCATGATAAAGCAAGACTGCATTCAGTTTCAGATGCTGCAGAAGAGAACAGCAAAGAGTTTGTTTTTGTATTTTCACATTAAAAAATTACAGGTCTTTAGACTGCACAGTCTGTAAAACATATAACATCATAATAAAGAGCAGTCCATTCTCATCTAAATTATAATGCAAGTATACATCAGCATACTTTCTGCTCATCGGTGMAAAACGATGAATTGCAAAACAAGTAAAATTTTCTTTCATCTAATTAGACGAACTAACCATAAGAACTTTAACAATATGTAGCAGTAGAAACGGTTAATTAACATAGCGTCTAATTAAAATCATCCATTTCCACACTGCTTGGTATGGTAAGGATGAGAAGGATCACTAGGACAGTTTTCCCTTGCTAAAATACACCCAGGAGATCACCTGAACAGTCAAAGGCAACTGCAAGTTAAGATAGAGYAATCTAGGCTTGGGAATAAACAGTTGCTACTCTGCTTTCTGAAGTCATAAAAAYACATATTACATACATATTACTTACATTCATCATAAAATCCATAAATCCTGTTGATGCTGGCACATTCATGGTTCCCTCTAAGGAGGAAAAAGTTCTCCGGATATTTGATTTTGTAGGCCAGTAAGAGACAAATTGTTTCTAAAGACTGTTTTCCCCTGTCAACATAATCACCAAGAAATAGGTAGTTGCTTTCTGGTGGAAAACCTCCATACTCAAAGAGTCGAAGCAAGTCATAGTATTGTCCATGRATATCACCTATAAAGAGTATTCATAAACAGCATGTAAGTGACACTTTGCTTCATTCTTTCATTAATTCCARAGRAAACGCTAACAACTGAAACTTCAGAAACACGAAGAGCATTCAGTCAGATACTACCTACAACTAAAAATTATGCAATTTATCTTAATACATGCAAAATTATGACATAAGTGTGACACCTATGTAAGGCAACAATTAACTGTACTAAGAGCAAGCCTGTAGCTTTTGTTAGCTAGAAGCTATTAAAAAGTGCATTTACCAGGTCTTTTATTTTTATATTCTCCATTCTTTCAGCATAACTAGACATGCATATGTTTGCAAAATGAACATCAGTGTGTATAAGGCTAGAGGGAAACCAAACCATAGAGGCAGTCCTAGAAAAGCTGTAGGATGTGAAGTTTCCAGTACTTGCAAATGTAAAATTGTTAAATCACTGTTCAACTAGCTCTTTGAATGGCAGCTACAATAAACTATTTTGCTTCTCCTTTGCTTCTCTTTGTTCAGTCATGACTTGGCTGAACATTATTTCATCCATACAAAAATTACTTTCCAAAACTGCCTGAATCCCTTCTCCAATCGACCTGGTAGAACTTGACCAGCTACTTTTTGGTTTGGGGTTTTTGATCCCCACCCAAATTCCTGCATTTGTTACTGCCTCCCAAAAGGTACAGAATGTGTTTATTTTCCCTTGCTACAATCATTTATTAGTTCAACTGTCAAAAGGTAGCATCCTGCATTTCTTTTCCTCTTAGTATGTCTGCATCAATCAAAAAACCCAAAGCCAAGCATCAAATTAAAACCACATTACTCACCACATATTTTAAGCGGAGCTTCAAGTTCTAGTAGAATAGGCTGACTGAGAAAGATTTCTCTGGATTTCAAGCACAGTCCTCTAATTTCATTCTCTTGAAGCTGGACATTTTTACCTGGTTTTGATCCTCTCACTGTCAGAAAAATTCAGCAGTTAGTTATCCAAATCAGTATCTTGTGCTATTTTAAGAACCTGATTAAATGTCATTTAATACAGAATGAGATAACAGGATAACATCAGTTTGTGTATGAATACATGGCATCTCAAGTCTCATCTCCTACATCTGGTCTTTAGTCGAAAAAAGAGGCAGCCATAACCCCAAACCCCTTTCAAGCAAGGGAATTGACACATTATCTTCCTGTATCCATAAACAACATTAATATTGTTTCAGGCTAATTCCTTGCTACTGCTATTTCACAGTGAGAAATCTGGAAGCTACAGATGACTCAGTAGTCTCAGCAGTGTCCCTGTGGATCTTACAGCATAGAAATCACTCACAATACCCTAAAACATGTAACCTTTCTCCAAGCAAGTTTCAAAACCGACTTTCAAATTACAATGTGTATTGACAGTGACATTAAGAAAGCTGTGGGTCAAAAGGCCCAGCATTAACACTGCTATCATTCAAGTACTATGTGTTCTCGTATTACTCACTGCTTATGTATTATCACTCAGCACTGACATTACATTGGCCCACTGGAATTACCACTAAACTTCGAGTCTTCCATTAAAATATTTGAAGTAATGAAGCATATAAACAAAATTTAGATCTCTGTTACAGCAGTTTATCATGCATGAAGTTTTTCAGCCATACAGTAATTTTCCAAACACTTCCTAAGCAATCAATTTGCTCAAAATGCCAAATATCCAGAAGCAATAATGAGAAATTTATAGAAAACCGGTGATGAGCCAATAGAAACTGGAACAGTCAAAAATTAACATAAGTTCTGAACAAAAATACAAAATATATGCTTTGTACTGAGTCACTAACACTTATGAATAYATAAGCATTCATTTTTGCAAAAGATTTAATGGAAATCCAAAAACTGATCACTTCAGACAGATGTTTTGAAGGTTTCCAATATATTTTCAAGGAAACAGTAAAAAYCTTCTGCAGCTCTAGTCACTTGGTTGTAGAAAGCCTTGCTAGAAGCTGCCAGAAGTTTATATAAACTTAATGGCACAGATGTCAGAAGGATAGAGAAATAGGAAAATTGATTCAGCTCTGTAACACACTGTCTGTCAATGACATTTTGAACACTACTGCCCAATACAGAATGAGCACAGAAAAAAAGTGTTCAATTTCTTCTAACATTGACCTAGATCCTGGGAAACTGGAAATATTATTTTTGGCTTCAAAAAAACCCAAATTTGCAGCAGAACTGCATGCTGGCTTGAGAAATCTATATTTTTAGTACAAGGATTCTCTCATCCATAATGAAAGAGCTGGCAAGAAAATGCAGGATATTCAGTTTCAATGAATCCTTAAGAAGTTTCTCTGATTCAGTCTTCAAGACTTGGCCCCACTATGAAGGGGCAAAAATAGCAGACTGAAAAGTATGTTGTATTTACAGCTTCTGTTCTCTCCTTTGGACCAGAATAAGGCAGTTACTGACATTAGGCATCACAATACTAATGGGCAGCTTGGTCAAAGTTCACAAAGCAGCTTTACAGTACCATACATACATGTTTGTTCTTTCAACACCTAAAAATAATCTGGGACAGCTGAACAAGTTACAGTTTAATCAGTTGAGAAAAGAGCCCATTTCAAACACTATTTTATTTATAACTTGCCTCAACATATACTTGTGCTATTTCCAGACAGTAAAACATTCCCTCCTCTAAGAAGAGATGCACTTTTAAAAATCATTTTTTGAGAGTGAGAATTATAATGTCCAGTCTGGGTGACCCTCTCCACTGTGCAAGCATGAAAAATTTTGGAAAATAAGCTCTCCACTGGATGGAAAGACTGGAAGAGACCACTACCTAGGGCCTTTATGATCCCTGCAGAGGTATTCTTTAATGACAGGTGGATCTACGAAACCTTACAGCTTCTATAGATGTGAGTTGTGGAACCAGCCTAGGACATGAAAGGAGAGCAATTCATCTGCTGCCCAGTATAAACCTTAAGATTCACACTTAGAGCTTTTAGTTTCTCATTTTTTATGATGGGCCCAAAGTCACAACTTGTAGAACAATGACACCTTCACAAACATCACACTGCTATTCCAGATTTGAYTTTTGAGAGTTATGAACTCAGTGATTCCTCACAGCCTGTCCCAAAGGTAAATCAATAAGTTCATACTATTAAAATTAATCTTGCATGCTCCAAGACCAGGAGGAAGACTGCCAGAAAGCAACAACAAATACCTACTCTAAAATGAGTGCAGTACCAAGAGAAYACAGCAGAGAGGAGAAGTAAAGCAAGATAGAAAAACTTCACCCCTGTGTTTTGGGGCAAGCAAACAGAATTACCACAAAGGGTAACTGCCAGAAAGAGATCAATCTCATTAAGTCTAGGATAGCTTCTATACACCTCTGTGAAGGGTATGCCAAGAATCATGGGTTCTAGCACACAAAATAGTACAAAAGACTGTATGGCACACCACCGCTAKTATCTTCCAGGGCTCACAGTTTGCTGCTATATAACCATTTAATAAAGGCAAATGTTTAAATAAAAATAAAATTGCATCAGCTATTTTGAGGGTCATATGAAAAGGAAGGATACTTAGGAAAGAGTTCATTTTTCCAGTGTTTATTCAAAAAAATTAGAAATTTCACCAGTCCAAATATGTCATTTTCYCTTAATACTATGCTAAAAGAAGCAATTAAAATGCTGTCAGATAAAGTGCTAGACTCAAGTTGCTGCATAGAAAAACAGTTCAAATAAAACAGCCCATCAGCAATTCAGTTCATTTTTATCTCATTAAACAAGTCTTTCTTAATTTACCGTATATTTTATGTTAAGATGCCTGCAATTCTAAAGACACTTCCAAAAATATTGCAGGTTGTTTTTAATCTTGTTTTTAGCAGTTCCTTGTGACAGGTTCACCATCAGTTTTGCACTGTCGACACAGAGGGAATAAATAGCTTGAAAGTGATTGATGTTAAAAAGGTTTTGGTTTACTTCACGCACTACTAACTTTGATCAGATCATTTCAAATTCAAAATTGAATCTGGAAAGCAACTCCTTAGTGCCCAAGTGTCTGTAGAAAGAAGTTTTAGTCTACTCTTTCCAGTGCAATAAAAGTCTACAGCAGCTTTACCAAGCAGGAGATTTTGCCTGACTGCAATTTTCATCTTGTAAAATACTTCTACATTGGAGGCACCTATGTACTGAATTGAGTTTACACAGACCCAGTTACTCCAGAGGTGACAAATGGCCACACTTCATCAATTAGGTAACTAAGGCAGAACTTGACTGGCTTATCTGAATCCAAAGCAGTAACAGGAACCTAATCCTTGTCTTCCATTGGCAGAGTTCTCATTTCCATTATTAGAAACTGCTGCCACACCATAGGAAACAATGAACTTTAAGCTATAATCTACTGAAAACTAAACAACTCTAAGTTAGCAAGTGCTGCTTGTCCATAAGMAACTGTATCCTAACCACCAAGAAGTGAAATCTGACCAAGTTTCAAAGAATCATCTGTAAAAACAYCAGCCACAAGCCTGGCTCAGCCTATGAAACTGGCCAGAAAATCCCCCAGRCTTTCATTAAGCAGAAAGATGTAACAAAAAATTAGGCAACTGCRTGTAAAAGTCTTCTCCAACAGAAAAAGCTGAAGAGCTGTATTCTTTTGCTCAACTATTTTTAATAACAAAGATCCTCCTTCTCCCATTTAAAGCAAATTAGGCAGAATATCTCCTCGACAGCTATACAACAGCCTTTACCAGGAATAGAAATCAGTGGGTGTATAAACAAGAAAGTTCAAGAATCTAGAGTCTTTCTACCAATTTTAGTGTGTTAAGCCAGATTTCATTTTCAGAAAAGCGTCCACTCTGGTCTTACATGCCTTTAGCCACAGTAGCCTACATTCATCACCTACAGCTCTCCCTTAGAGAAAAGATTTTCAGAGACATTCTTTAGTTTGGTACCCACTCACATATCTTGGAATTACATTATTTCACCTTGTTATGGAGTTAGATTAGTACATTTAATCTGATTTCTAGATAGTTACCTACGAGCTCCACTTTCAAACCAGACCCTACTTATATCATCTATGTGAAAAGTTGCCAACACTTGGAGAAGAAGGAAGCAGTTAAGGGGGCTCGAGTTATAGAAACAACATCTGACACAAAACAGAAAGGAAACCATGCTCACACTTGGGGAATCTTTCTTTTCACAGACTCTGCCTGGAGCTGAGCAGGAATTCTGCCATTTCCTAGAATCTTTTTCATGACTACAGAGATGCCACTGATTTTTCATCCTACAGGGAGCTGTGCTAGCATTTTTCTTGTCTAGCAGTTTTGATTTAGCAGACATATACAGTTGCCAGCTCAGAACTATTAATTTTGCAAGTGGTTACTGTCCACAATAGAAGGATAATTTGCCCTCAAGTTTGTCCCACCTTATTCCTCRGCAAAGTGAACTTGCTCTACTACATTTGAGCCTTTGTCCACTATCAAAGACACTTACGAAACATTTCAATACTCAATGCTGCATGCTGTTATTGACTATACACTTGAAAATCTTGTTCTTGTGAAAAATCACTGCTGTGAAAGCAACTAAACTTGACAAAAAYAGAGAAACTGTTGTCATGAAAGTGGTCCTAGTAGGACATAATCCTCATTAGCAAAGGAGTGAGGCAGCAAAATATAAGTTCAATTACAGCAAAAGAGTGATCACTGTGTTTAATGTTTCATCAAACTGCTCTCCAAGACTGAGAACAATGCCACTAAAGAAAACATTTTTTATGACAYCTCAATGCCAAATGGTTCTTAACTATAAACATTTGGCGAAATATTCTCCAAATATTTACCTTAGCATGAAAAGCCAAATAGATCCTTCAAATTCCTTTAAAGAATAGTCTAGTACTTTCAGCTAAATAACCTCCTGTGGGTAGGATATATCAACTATTTGGGGAAAAAAGTCACCTGATCAGAATAATTGCCTCCATTTTTGCAAGATGTCRAGGCATACATTATTAATGCCCTATATTAGGGATCAGAGCTGGAATAATTTAATATTCACCRTTTAACCACTTTGCTTCACCTGGACAATTAGACTAGTTTCACTACCCGTGTAAGGCTCTGGCTCTCATCCAAAAGCACAATACCAGGGCATATTATAAAATACAAATATCCKCTTAAATACATTTTCTTACGGATTCAAAAATACTTTATGAAGTATTTCCATAATATTGGTTTGGTTACCTTCAAAAAAGAAAAGGGTATTATTGCACATTACTGCCAATATCCTTTACATTAGCAAAATCGCCTGAAAAAAGCCAACTAGTTAAAGAGTTTTTGKAGCACATATGTGGTTGACTGTTATTTTAACCAGCCTGAAAAGGGCATGAACTGAAGAATTATTTATACGGATGCACTAAACTTTATATAACTGAACATTACGCAATTCTATCAAAACTGCAACTGCACTAAAAAGCTATACAGAAAAACAACACTATAATGTATAGAAATGCCTTAAATTCCTCACGTATAAACAAATAAAAATCCCCTTACATACCCTTTGGGGTTTTTTTTTCCCATTTCACACCATGCAGGACTACCCCTTAGATCAGTCATGTCATCTATCTAGCTATACCTTAATMATCTCAGAAAAAAAAGATGAGTCAAGAAGTAAATCTTAACTACAGAAAGAATGTCATTTGTACAATAATTTGCATAGTTCAGCAATCTATCAAAATGCAGCACTTGCTCAAAAGCAGTATCATTTTATCCTTTCTGAAAAAAATTACAGAAATGATTAAAGGTCAACCATTATTATCCRAGACAGATGTACTACGCTTTTAAATGTGTATTGTAAAGCAATAAACAAAGCATATGTCTAAATACAGCACGGGCTAACATTTGTAACAGAAATCCTAATCAAAATGAAATCCTAACTAAAATGTCAAGAAAGTMAAGAATTTTCAGTTCTGACTGCTGACGCAACCTTAGGTAATAACACCTTTTGTTAGAGCCATCCCAAAGATTTTCTAGGCGAACCTTTACAAGCTCTCATCTCCTCTCAATGTAGGATACTGATGGAAGCCAGGCAAGAATTTTACATATTGGTATAACACACCTCACTACTTACTGAAACTCTGAATAACAGAAACCATCCAAATTACTCAGACTTTTTAGGCTCAACTTATTTCAAATCTTTGCTACCAGTAACTCGTACTTGCATTACTTGCGTTAGCAACACTAGGGCAAACCAAGTAGAAATTATAACTGCTATGAAATTAAGAGTGTATTAATATGTCACCAAGCAAGTGACACACAGAACCTGACACCTACAAAATGTATTAGAGCATCAGGAAAAAAAACTCCAAGCAACTTTAACACGGAGAACTTAAATTAGTAACAACAAAGATTAAAACAGACCAGGGTGGGAGAGAGAGCTTACTATTTACTTTTATTCACTCCGGTTGAGTAATCCCAAAATACAGTTATTGGATTTGCAATCTCAAACAATTTTTAAGTAGCACTACTGACCCTCTGCCTTGCCTTTCATTACCCAGGAGACTACACTGAATTAAATTCTATAAGAAACCAGTGGGAGAGTGCTAAAAGGTATTTCATCACTATTTGCCTCAGAAAAATCCTGGATGACTCTGTGTCAAAGAGAAATAAGTTAAACCCCTGACCAAGCTCCTCAAGTGCAAATCCAGATAAGATGCCTGCCTTGACACACTTGAAACGAGACAGGATCAGCCCAGCTTCCTCCTCTAAATAATCTTGCTTGATGCTGGGAAGAAATTTTGCCATTGGCTGCTCCTCAACCTTTTGCCCTAGGAAAGCTTAGCCGATGCTCCTAAACGGATGCTGACCCTCGGAGGCAGAGGAAAGCCGCCGGCGATGCCTCCTGCGGCGCCTGGGTTTCCCTTAGCTTTTGAGCTCAGTGCAACTCTCTCACCCCGAAGCGCTAGCGATGATGCAGGACAATGAGTCCCGAAGCGTTGTCTGAAATGGAACAAAACCCAAACTGCCATCTGCGTTTCAGAAGCCACCACGCACTATGAATTAAGAGCTAAAGCCCTCATGGCAGTAACAACACGTGCAGATAACGCTAAATATATAATTACACGAAGCTAGGTTGAGTCCACTGCCCRCTTTCTAAACAGCTGCCTCAAGAGGCTCTTTAAATGGAGGGGAATCTTAAATTTCCAGAGCCCCGCCACGACCCAGTCAAGCGCAGACCCCGTGTGCTAAAACACGCGGGGTTTTAAACACCCCAAACCCATCACTAAGCGAAGCCCCTGGAGGAGGAAGGGGCRGTCGGCAGGGCTCGGTTCTGCACCGGGAGCACAGAGGAGGCAGCTCGGGCGACACGAGGCCGACGGGAGAAGCCGGGGCCTCAGGGCAGAGGCGCCCGGGCAGACAAAGCGCCTCAGGGACCCTCCATTTTGGCGCCGCGACCCCCGCGCCGGGCCTGGGCGCCCCCCGCCGCCACGGAGCCTGCGGCGGCTCCGGAAGAACTGGCTCGGCCTCCGCCGCCCTCCCCAGCTCCCCCCGCGCCCCGGCCCTCACCCTCCAGCAGCCGTTGGATGATGCTGTCGATGTTGAGCTTGTCTATATCCGCCATCGCCTTTCAGCGGCCGGGCGGACCCCTCCCCTCCCTCCGCTCACTGCTCGGCCGGGCCCGGTTCCTCTCCTCGGGCTCGCTCGTCTTTCCCCTTTCCTTCTCGCCTCCCCGCACTCCTTCTTCTCCTCCTCCTCCTGCTCCCTCTCCGTCCGTCCCCCTCCGCCCCCTCTCGGCCGCCGCTCTCAGCCGAGACCCAGCACTGAACAAAATGGCCGCCGTCCCCTCAGCGAGCGCGGCTGGCGCATGGATACGAGTGAGCGCGACGCGGCTCGCCGGAAACCCTTTATAGGCCGCGCGGGAAGCGGCCGCGGGCGGCGGTACAACGCGACTCAAACGCGATCCCTCCGCCGCCGTGGTTGGGGGGGAGGAGGAGAAGTAGTCCCTAGGCGRGCGGCCTCGGGGAGCAGCCCCTGGTTAGGGGGGGGCGACATGTCCGGCCCCCACGTGGGTGTCAGCACTTCTGTGCCCTAGTCCAACGGGGTGCAGATGCCAGGCGCCCTGGTGCCTCGTGTTGCCCCGGTACCAAAACGGGGGAAACGGCACCAATTTGGTGATTTCTTTCCCCCTCCGTGTGACCGTTCCTGGGCACAAATGCAGAGCTGTGAATCCACGCTCTTGTGCGTTGCCTCCTCCGCGCCGCTCTGCAGGGCCGGCCGCGCGCCGCCCGCCGTAACGCCCGCGGCGGAGCTGGCGCCCGCGAGCCCGGGGCAGCCCCGCGGGCCGGGGGAGGCCCCGGCGCTGCCCAGGGAACAGCCCCCGGCCCTGGCGCCCTCATTCCAACCGCCTCGCTACTCAGCAGGGCCCCTTTTCCCTGCCGACTCCCTTGGAGGTGGCCGCGTTCCCAGRGACACCTTCCCGTCCGCGGTTGCTTTGCCGGGAATGTCCTCATCCCGTCGCAGCCTTCAGCGGCTGCCGCCTCCCCTAGGACAGTCCCGCACGGATCCGAGCGCCTTTCCTGTTGCCCCGGGTCCCCTTCGCTCCTGCCAATGCTCTGGGRGAGGCGGCACCTCCCACAATGTGACCCGGGAGATTTGATCCTGTAAGGGAGGAAGTTCCCTGGAACGCGGTGCTCCTGGACGGGAGGATCGGGCCCTTCGGAGGAGGCTGCTCCGCACAAAAGAACCGTCTCCTGGTGAAGGGAGCGAGGCCGGGTCYGGAGCGGCGGGAACGCGCCTGGCCTTGGTCACCCCCGAGGGCTTTTCCGAGCGGGAGGGCTCCGTGGACCCGGGAGCGCCGGAGGGGTCCCCGCCGGCACCCGCCCGCTCCGCTCGGGCTCCTGCGCGGGGGCTTTTCSGCCGCGTTTTCCTTTTTGCTGCGTCAGCACCAGCCGAGGGCTCCTGCCCCGGRGCAGCGAACTCCGTGCGAGCCGCTCGTGTTAAAACGCCAGCACAAAACCGCTCTTTGAACCAGCCGATCCTTCCGTGCTGGAAATAGCAGCCCCCCTGCCCCAGCTCCTCCTGACTGAAAAAGGGACAGAGCCAAAGTGTTACAAATACCCCCAAACTCGCTGGTTTCGTTGCTCTTTCTTTGCTCAGACTATGATTTATTTCTAGAGAGGAAACAGGCAGGGAAATCCCTTTGCYCTCAAACACTTCGTGCAGACTTGAGGCATTCGATAATTCCCAAGCTGAGAGTTCCCATATTTCCTCTTTCCGTACATTTCTCTGCYGTTTGCATTATGGTTTGCTAGCTAYGATTCTCTGYRAGATCTTTACRTCTTTTCCTCCCTCCTCTCCTGGAATTCCACAAATAAATCACTGCTTGAGCAGCATTCCTTRGAAGCCTCGGGATAAAATACCTGCCCCTACCGATTTGTCCTCCCCATCTCGTGCACGTCCTACTTTATTTGTTGTAGGGTTGCTCGTAATATGGGTTGCTGGGGCATAGGATGCATAGATATCTTTATTTTGTGTGTGCATATATATAAATATACATGTACGGATAATCATGAAAGGCTCCTTTTTTGTTGCTGTTGTTCCCGCACGTAGGTGGATCCCAAGAAACGCGAGTCGCCCACGCTTCCCCTTGCTTTGGATTGCATATTTGCTAAGGCCGTGAAATCCAGTGCGTCTGTGTAGGGTTTAAACGGAGACCTGCAAGGGCTGCAGAGAAATGTGGGTCAGGCGGTGCGCCTCCCAGCCCGGCACCCAGCTGCGGTTCACAYGCTCTCATGGCTCCTGCAGGTTCCATCCCAGCATCCTGCTTCCCGAGGATGCCGCTTGCTCCCGATGCCCGACGTGTTTTGCTGCCCCCCAGTTTCAGACGCTGCTGGATTTGGGGGTGAAGGGGGTAATTGCTCCGACCCAGGGAGTGGGAGCTGGGACGCAGMGCGGTGCCCCGGGCTGCTCCGGGGGCCGTGTCTCCTCGGAAGGGAGCCGGGCGCGCGGAGCCAGGGCTCTGCTCCGTGCCCTGTTTCATTTACAAACACCCGGCGCCCTGGTCTGCCCTGAACAGCACGAGGGCGGGCAGCCCCGGATGCCTTCCCGACCTTTCCCGACGAGCTGGTGCGCTTCAAGGCTTTCTCATGGAAAGTCTTTTCGGGTGGGAAAACGTGCTGCTGGGAAGCCTTGGAAATTGAAGCTGGCCGAAATACTGCCAGTGAAAACCCTTCTCCTCTACAAATATCCTAAGCCCTTTCCTTTTTCCTGGTGCACGGTGACCACAGTAGGATTTTCCTGCTGTAGCTCTTTGGATTGACAAGGGATCACGTCCCACCCTCGCAGGGAGTCTCCGYATGGATCCGACTCGCGACTCGAGCCCCATGGGGAGGGCAGGTCGGTGCCACGGCCATAACAGCCCGCCTGGATCCATTGTCACCGTTTTGCCCAGGGCCGGGGCCCCTCCATGGGGCGGGAATCCGGACGCTCGGCCAAAGGCTGCGTTTCGTGAGGAGCTCCGAAGCCCCGGGGGTCTCTGCYGGTTACAGCGGAGCCATTCGAGGATGAGGAGGGGAGCCCCATGCTCCGGCTCCACGGCAGAGGGGCTCAGTTTGCCCCCGTTTGGGCGCTGCAGGAGGGAGGCAGCTGCACCTCACAGGGCAGGGGACGTTTCCGGGTGGCTTTGGCTTGACGTGAGCTCAAGGAAGCACCTCAGGGAGGTTCCTCATTGCATGGGCCAGAAGTGCCTGGTGTCCCACGAGCTCCCAGCCCCAGGACGGGTGAAAAGCACTCGGTGACTTTGCTGCTCCGGCCTTGCCTTTCCCGAGGGTGAGGGCTTGGGCTGCTTGGGCTGCTCTTACCCACCGTGATGCACACGGATGCACACAGGCTCYGGGGATCCATGGCTCCCACCAGCTGGAACCCGGATTCCCATCCAGCTCCTCCATCACTGCCGCTCCCTCTGGGCGCTTCCTCTGCTTGCAGCATCTCTGGGGCCAAGCAGGGAGGAGAAAGAGGTCCTTCGTGCCCACTGGGAGGGGGTAACTAGGGAGGAGCCTCCTAATTACCTGCCATGGCTGCAGGGCTGGTTTCACCCATCACAAACCCACCCCTGCTCCCCTCCGCAAAGCAGTTCSMAGCCCTGTGTTCCCTGGGGTGGCTCCCTGGGTGMTAAATCAGGAGCTTCTCGGGTCAGCTGCGGYGCTAAAGCAAAGGGCTGAGACACAATGGGGGTGGCCAGGCAGAGCCCGGGGATTTACGCAAAGGCTCCCGCGCCAGCGGGACAGCAGGGAGGTGGAAAAACGGGTCCGTGGAGCAAAGGGAGCCTTGGAGATGTGCCCCTTCTGTTGCCATCGCTGCTCTGGGGGAGCTTGGTGCCTCCCTCCACGTTTTGCTTTCCGCGTGCGCCCTGTGTTTGCACCGCAGCCCAAGGCGGCGGCGTGACCGCGGGCCCGCGAGCCCAGCGCGGTGCCTTGGCGGCACCGACCACGCGCTGCCCCCGGGGCCYGCGAGCACCTCCCTCGGGTGTTACAGAGCCGCCCCGCTCTATGGAAAGGCGGGCCGCGGTTTGGGGCTGARCTCGCCTCCTTTGCCCGAGGGCAGCCCGGGCCAGGGTGCCGCCGCGGGACGCGGCGCGGGCCGAGCCGGTGTGTTACGAAACGCCGCTCTCGAGGGCTGTTACATAACGTGCCCGTGCGGAGCTAAATTTAAACGGGAGCCGCGTTTTGGGCTGCRGGGAAACGCGGCTGCGGGAGCGCGGGGCTCGCGCCCGGCCCGCTCGCTGCCGTGGAGGGCGTGCGCCCGCTTTGCCAAGGGGAAAACGCCAGCCGGGCTTCCCAGCAAAGCATCCAGTGGGAAGAGAAAGCCCTTCCGGGGCTGGAGCTGTTTTGTTGTCCTTGATGAGGAGGAGCTCGTCGCCTGTGCAGGGCAGCGGGGATGGATCCAGGCCCAGCATCAGCAAAAGCGGCACCTCTGCAGGTGCAGCACGTGCAGGCGGCATCTCCGGCGGCAAAGCGGGATGTGATCCCACGGCTCCCGGCCCGTCCTGGGATGCTCCAGGGGCTCACGCAGCGCCCAGGGTGCTCGGCCAGGCCCGTGCCCAGTGCTGCCCGCTCCTCCTCGGAGGCGCCTGGTCCAGTGAGTGGATCCTGTGCGAGGCACCGGGAGGAACGTGTTCTGACGGGATGCGGATTTGCACCCGAGTTGCCAGGCAACCGCGCAGCTCCGCGGCCGCCTGCKCTTCCCGCGGCGCAGCCAGGCAGGGGGACGTGGGAACGGCGCAGGGAGCGCACAGGGACCGCGCGCGGCGGCATTCCCAGCGCTCTGCTCCAGGGACGTCCCGCTCGCCCGCCCGGGCGGCTGCTGGGCACTTTGCTGGGCAGGTGTGTCCGCCTGRGACTCTTCATCTGGAAGAGGAGAGTGGTACGAGCCCCAGCGAAGGAGAGCARCCGCAGCTCTGATGCAGGATGCTCGTGCAGGGCTCAAGTAATTGCCTGTGAGGGTGGATTCAGACGAGTTTCCCGGAGTGACGCAGGCATATCCCGGTCACCACAAGTCCTTCCCAGAGCACGTTCGACTGGTGCCAAGTTCGCGGTCCCGAGCATGAGTCCGGTGCAGGGGTAGTTGGAAATAGTCCTCCTGGGACAGGCTGTGCCCTCGGTGCTGCTGCCTGGGGCCGTGTGGGGCAGGGACCCTCCTGCCTGCATCCTGCATCCCGCATCCCGCATCCTGCATCCCGCATCCCGCATCCTGCATCCCGCATCCCGCTGCCTCCCCGGGCACCGCCAGCCTCCCACCCACCTTCCCGCTCCATCTGGCCTCTCCAGCACCATCCCTGGATGTGCCGGGCTTCCCTGGGTGCTCCCRGCGGGATCCTGGGGCTCAGCCTGGTGCTGATCCTGCATTGGGAGGCAGCTCCGCTTTGCCAAGGCCTGGGCAGCCTGGAACGACCCCTTCAAAGCTCCGAGTAGGGCCGTGAAGGAGCCGCTCGGCCGCTGGAAGCCACCAGCAGCTCAGAGGAAACCTGCCCAGAGGGGACAACGGAGACGGGACCGCCCAGCGCGACGTCTGTGCAGGGCCGGACCGTGTGACGGAGCCTTCCCCATCACATTCCCAACTGGAAAGGTGTTTTTCCCCCCCTCTTCCTTCTCCTCTCCACGAAGCTGCTGCAAATCTGACTGTGATTTAATCCAGGCTTTTTGAGGGGAGAAACGAAAAAAGTTTTGACAGTTCCACATATAGTCTTGTGACTCACAGATTTCATGTGTCAAGCACTGAAGACGGGTTAAGCAGAATTAAGTTCTGGATTTGTTATAAATAGGGATTAAATAACATGAATGTTTTACATTTGCATGAAGACGTGGGCCTGGTTCTCCCGCTTTCCCGGGGATTTTCTCTGCTGCCGCGTGGGGCTGCCCGGCCACGCTGGCCCCCGGCCCCGCGGCCTGCGGGAAAGGCAGGGAATTCGAAGGATCGTTGCRGGAAGCAGGGAGAGCTTATCCTGCCTGCACGGATCAGAATGTAGCTCTTAAAATAGCACAGGCTATTTTAATTAGACCCAAAAATCTGCAGCCGAAGCAGTAATTGCTCCATGTCAATCAGCCTTAAGTGTATCTGTTAAATTGAGGAAGATGGTTAAAATGATGAAAATTGCAGAGAAAGTCACTTGCCTTCCCTTTCTCCCCAAAGTTAGAGATCTGCTGCATTCAGATGTTCCAGTATCTTTTCCTGCTTCGATTCCCACTCGGCTTGGCCCCAGCCTGAAGGTCCGTCCGGACAACGCAGTCCCACYTAGGGCGAGTGCGACAGCCGAGCCTGGTTCGGGTGGAGAATGGTCCCCTTCAGTAAAATAAAKGCTTCTGCGCCGAGTGCGATGGACGCAGGCACCAGCACAACACTTCCCTCGTCAGTAGTTTAATTTACTGGTTGCTCAGGGCTCGAGGACTGAGAACTGCTCCGTGSAGAAGGAGCACAAAGCAGAGGCACTGCTGCCTCTTTCCCATCCCAATCCAAGGAAATCCAGACTCTCTGCAAGAGCGGTGGAGCTGCATCTTTCCTGGAAAAGATCATGTCCATCCCTGTGGCTCTACCTTTATCCTGAACCTGGATTTGGCCCTGGGTCTGCTGAGGATGAGAGCAAGGAAACCAGGGCAGAGGAGCTGAACTATGACAGGGTCAGGACCATCGAGACCGGGTGACCCCCGATTCCCGGGAGGTTGTAGGTGTTATCCCATGGAAAAGTGGCACAAGAAGCCGAGACATCTTCCTGTGGCCCCTCGGGAGCGCCRGGCAGGACTGGCCGGGCGCGCTGGGGTGCCGCGTCGCTCTGCGCTCGGCCGTGGCCTCCTTGGCCAGCGCTGCATCCCGCCTTCTTCCAGGGGATTCGTTTCCAATTAAACGCGTCCTCAGCGCCCATCTGGCYGCGAATCAGCCTGCACCTCGCCCGCTGGCCTGTAGCTCCCCGGAGGGATGCGGGCGCCGCGGTGCCAAGGGCGCCGGGCTGCTCGGGGGCTCCCGGAGCTGCGGGGACACGCGGCAGCCTCGTGGGCTGCCCCTGCAGCCGGGCGCCGAGCCGGGCTGCGACACGCAGCGCTCCAGGGATCCCCAGTCCTCCCCGGAGCAAAGCAGCCCTCTCAGCAGCTCYGCAGGGACGGATCATCCCCTAGGGAAAGGAGAGCAGCAGGCGCAGATCCTGGATGCATCCCTGTATTGGCTCCCTAAGCTGCTCCACCCCGGGGGTCTCGCAGCCCCTGGGAGCAGCAGCACAAGTCGTGACGGCTGCTGCCTTGTGGGTATCCGGATGCTGCTCCGAGCCCATTTATTCCTGGGAGGAAGGCCAGCATGATGATTGCTGGCACGGATGGGAACTGGCTGGGAGCCACAGGGAGCCGGTGAGGGACAGGAGCAGGACAAGGAGTGGGGCTGATCATGGGTTGGAGCGAAAGCCTCCGTGTCCGAGGCTGTTGGCGTGGACTGGGACCTTTCCAGGGGAAGTGGGAGCAGGGAGGGATTCTGCTGTGAGGGACACTCCACCAGGGACACATCAGAGCAGGTGTCCTGGGGCATGGGGACCCTCTTTGGGTCCATGTGCTGGGGCTCCCAGGGCCGCCGGGCACTGGAAGGTCCATGGCAGCGGGGCTGGGTCCCGCATGGGCGCCGCGGCAACCGGAGCGGGCACCGTGTTGCCCGGCACGGCCTGAGGTGAGGACAGGAAAGCCCCGGTCTCCCRCGGGCGCCATCCCGGGGGCAACGCGGCGCGGGACGGGGTCGGGGTGGCCGCGAGGGGCTGCGCTCGCCCTCCCCATCTCCCCGGCCGTGCCCGGGCTGGGGTGGTCCCATCTCCCAGCTGGAGGCAGCGGGTCCCGTCGCAGGAGCCTCCCGGGCTCTGYGCGCGCCAGGGGCACCTGGCCCAGCTCAAATTTCTATGGAAACCCAGGTCCTAAACGGGTGGCAATAGCTCGAACCATCTGTTCTTCGCCCGCTGCTAAACTCGATGAGAGGAGCATGTTTCGTGGTGACATCACCGTGAATGCTGCCTCTCCTCTCCTCTCCTCTCCTCTCCTCGCCGCGCAGCCATCTGTGACTGCTCCGCGGGGCGCCGCGCGCGCGAGTGGGTGCTCAGCGCCGGGCAGGGCGCCGCGGGCGCAGCCTTGAGCCGCTCCACGGGATGTGCTGGCCCGAGCACTGCGTCTCCCTAACCACGTGGCATTTCCCCCCTCGACACCAGGCCTGTCCCCGCGGAGGGCCGCTCCTTCCCACCCGTGGTGTTTGCAGATCCGACGGCTGAATTAGCTGGGAAAAATGAAGGGCTCAAAGGTAAGAAACAGACCGCAGTGCAGAGCGGGGCTTGCCCAGYGGYGGGACTTGCCATGGGGACAAAAGTWCCTGTCCCAGGATGGCTCACAAGGAACAGACTTTTCCAGCGAGTGGCCCTGCTGCCCTGGAGATGGATCCCGTCTGCCACCCCATTATGGGGATGAGAGTGTGTCCTGCAATGTGGGTTGTGGGGGAGCAAGGGCTAGGGAATACCTTGGGACAGGGCTGTCCTGACGCGGTTCTAGCTGCCCTGGCCTCAGCATCACCACCTGGGCAGTTTTCCAGCCAGCAGCCGCCTTCCCATTGCACGTTCCCGCTCCATTGTCCGTGCCAGCCCGGCCAGCTTCACCCKCATCTCCCACAAGGGCCTCCGTCAGTGAGCTGCAGGCCGGGACGCCTTGAACCTGCTCGGGTTCCTTGGGTCTCCATCGCTCGTGTGCAGCCACACTCTGTGTTTTCCGAAGTGATCCGCCTCTCCTCCCGCAGTGGTGGAGGGCGTCCTCCTTGAGGAAGATGACTTCGGACTTCAACGCGAAGGAGAAGGAGAAGATGGCTGAGGCAGAGCTCAGGAAGCTGCAGCAGCGGTTCCAGATATTGGCCGAAAGCAGGAAGTCTTTTGGAGCCAGCCTGAAGCACCAAATCTGCGCCCAGGAGTGAGTGCAGCCTCCCCGGGCTTCCCTGCGCCTGGGAATTCCTCCAAGCCGAGATCCTCAGGGAACGCTGACGCTGAGATGGGAAGGGGTAAGAACCTGCCCTGGCTGTGCAGGCAGAATGTGCTAAATGTCACTTGTTGTCATCTACAGGAAAGAAATAAATTCACTGAAGCAGGAACACAAAGAGATGTCACTGATGCTGAGCCATATCAAGTCCCCGAGAAACGTGAGGCTGGATGACAGGAATCGTGCGGAGTTTAAATTGCTTTTGCAGACCAGAGATCACTACGACTCTCTGATCAGAGACAGGAAAGACATGTTAGATGACTTGGACAAAAAGGTAAGAGCACCTGAGCCCTTCCCCTGTGCCTGAGCACCCCGGGGCCCAGCCGAGCCGCGGCGTGAGCAGCTCCGTCGCGGTGTGACCACACGCTGGCCCGTTCAGTTTGCAGCCCGGGAGGAGAAACAGATGTCACTGCAATAAATGCCCATCATGTAGCATTTCCTAAGGGTCACCTCCCCCGTCACAAGTCTTGGTAAATCCTACCCGAGTAATAGCGAGGCCAGCAGCAGGGTTCCTTGCACAAGCAGCAACGCAGGCGTTCTCCACCAGGGTTAAAGAGGGCATGGGACATGCAGTGGGATTAACCTGTTTATACAACTATGAACTCATTCATGGCGTGATTTCTATAACTCAGGTCAGCAGCGGGTATTTTCTTTGGCTAAGTGTTCTGACACGAGTCTGGACTATGTAAGACTAGAGATTATGCTTTAAATTTGTGTGTGTGTGTGCAGATAATGGAGATGGAAAAGAAGATCACGAGACAAAACCTGATAGCRGTGAAGGTGAAGCAGGCAAACAGCAGCAAATGGCTGCAAAAGCAGATTCAGACACTGGAGATGCGTCTAAACCACGTGAGGAAACATTTTGCAGAGCTTTATAAACCACRYGGGGKGCCAGGCTGGGGCCTGTGTGCAAAATGSTTCTTGATCAGGATAAAAGAGGATGGTGCAAACACAGTTAGTCCGCACAAGCTGCCCGAAGGGTTCAGCTCGGTGCCCTAGCCTGAGTGCTTCCAGAATATCCCAAAGGCTCCTGGTGACCCAAATGYGGTGTTTACAGCATGCCGAGAAGCCCGAGGGTCTGCACCTGTCTGGTGACAAAATAGAACTTTGAATCACAGTTTTCAGTGATAAAACAGAAGTCTGCACGCAGCCATGCCCTGGATGATGCCAGCTCCAGCTCTGCCACCATCGTCCCGACCTGTGGGGCCTCCCCTGTCTTGGGGATGGGGATAACACAAGCGCTGCTTAAGACCTTGGTCCTGGTTGTGGTCAAGGTTTTTCAACAGAGGCCTGAACTTTCTAGTCTTGTTCCACCCGCAGACCTTCTGCTTCCCCCTTGCCAGGTCACTGTGCATTTCGATACCATTCTGACCAGCAATACCAAGCTCCGAAGGGAGGTTGAAAACTTGCGAATCCAGAAAGCCATTCTGGACAACTTCTCCTCAAACCTTCACAAGAAGCTGGATCAGCAGAACAGAAGGATGGACACCGTCATCGAGCGGTCCACGCAAGCCTACGAGCAGCGGTACGGGGCCRTCGTGGTAAACCCAGCAGGGAAGGGCAACTTCAGAGAGAAGAGGCTTCATCACCTTCTTGTCTAGAGCTGGGTGCTGGGTAAAGGTTAGGGCTGTCCTGGTCCATGGGGAGACACTTGCGCCTCTGGGGAGCCGTGCTTGGACCACAGCTCTCTGCTGTGCCAGCTCTGCTGGGTCAGGTGCCTGGGGATGATCAGGAATGCAGCTCTTCATAGCTGTGCTGCTTCCTACCTGGTGGTCTGTGGGGTGGGAACAACTGCAGCAGCCAAAGCGTGGGATGCACCAGGTCCTCCAGGCCCTGTCTGCGCTGGAGGAGCTCTCTTGAGTTGTGCTCTGCGGGGGTTTTGCTCAGTCTGGAGGGGTGTCCGTGGGTGGCTGGAGGAAGGACGGGCTCGCAGGTGCGAGTGGTGTGTAACTGYCCTCTGTGCTCAGCGCCGAGGCCCTGGCAAGGACTTCTGCCATGAAGGAGAGGCACTGCAAAGACACCGTGCAGTACAACATCGAGCTGCAGGAGCGCGAGCGTATTCTGGACCAGGAGACCAAGCTGAAAAACTTCATGCTCATCAAATTTATGGACCGCTCTGAATTGGAGGAAAAGGCAAAGAAGGAAGAAGGTATCACATGAAAGAAAGCGTGTGCAATGGAGCCTGACCCCCGGGAGCAACCRGGGGGGCTGAATGCAGCAGTTCACAGCACCCAGCCCAGGGCCACGACGCCTCCCCTGCCCACAGCTCCCGCGTGGGCAGAACCTGCACTGGGGGCTACGAACCCTCTTCTGCCTGCAGAGGAAAAGGGCAAGCAGCCCTAGCTCCATGACCCGACACAGCACTGCATGTCCCGAGGGGAGGCGGGGARCTGGCCCCATGTGCACCTTAAGGAGGACCATGGTTCCTCTCCCTCAGCTTTAGGTGCTTTTTTTTTCCAGGGGTTTATTCCCCTATGTTTTCCTCATTCCCATGCAGACTGTGAGCTCCTTGATGGGTTTCAAAGGGAAGCAGCTCCCTGTTGGCTCCAGGCATCCCCAGGCCGGGCTCTGGCACCGGCCGGGCATGGAGGAGCGGGTGCAGCCCAGCCTTGTCTCTCYGTCCCCCAGCCTTGAAGGCCGTGCGACGGGCCAAGCGGAGGCGAGGCGAGAGCTTCGAGAGCCGGGAGGTGGCCTACAGGCGCCTGCTGGAGCTGGCGGAGGACGGCGACATCGACCAGCTCGTGAGGGGCTTCATTGAAAAGGAGGAGAAGAATTTCGCCTATTTCAGCTACGCGACCGAGCTGAACAACGAGATGGAGAGGCTGCAGAGGAAGATCAAGGACCTGCAGGTTGGCTCCCGCGCTGCTCTGAGGCTCCCGTGTTTCCTTGGTCTCAGCTGGCGTCTTTGGGTCGGGGTGGCCTTTGCCTCTTCTGAGTGTCCGGCATCAGCAGTTGGACGCACCAGGGCCCGGCTCACACCGGGGTGACCGGGAGAATGCAAACAGCTGCCTCTTGGTGGAGGGAAAGCGGCTTCCTCGAGCCAAACCCGTCTCAATGGTGCCACCGTGCACCCGGCAGACACATTGCAGACGGGGAGCTCCGGGACGGGCAGCGGGCTCCGGAGCGAGCAGCAACGCTGCGTGTCCTGGGGACCGCGACCCGCGCCTGGGGCCTGGGGACAGCGGTTCCCAGAGGGACCGTGCTGCTGTCCCTGCTGTGTCCCTGCTGCTGTCCCTCGTGTCCCAGGGCACAGCAATGGTCCCCAGACCTGGAGGACCTGCTGGAGGTGACGTGCTGGTGCAAAGTGGTCCCCTTGGGAAGGTCTGGCCCAGCTTTCCAAGCAGGGTGATCCACCCTGATCCAGGGCAGTGCAGAGGGAGAGCCTGGCACCCTCTGGCTGACATTTAGCCTCTGCCTCCCCGTGTGCTTGTGTCTGTGCAGAGTGAAATTACGCTCCTGGAGAAGGACCAGGAGGACGCAGAGAGCAGTGAGCTCCACGTCCTGAAGGAGCTGGAGGTAGGGGGGCCGGGATGCCCCGCGCGACATGCCAGGACCCCGCGCTTCCCGGCACGTGTCCTGGGGGGTCTAGTTCTGTCAGCTCAGCTCTGGCAAAAGGCTGGAGCARCACAGGCAGGAGGGGCCCTGCAGGGGCTTCCACAGTCCCTTTCCCTGAAGAATCCCAGTGTGCAGAGCCAGGATCACCACAGGATCCCTGCAGAGCCCGGAGCTGGGACTATGCCATGGGGAGCCCCTTCCTAAGGGCTGTGCCCTATAGGGATGGGAGCATCCCAACCCCTGGGGAGTCTCCAGTGTCTGGGATGGAACTGGCCAGTCTCGGGATGTGGGGAGAGAGCAGCGGTTTCCCRTGACATCTCSTGAATTATTTGCTCATAGGAAAAGYTGAGGAAAACCACTGAGGAAGCCAACGAGTACGAGAAGAGCTGCAAAGAGAGCAGCAAAACCCTGGGCCAGCTCAAATCTGCCGTGGAGTTCCTGTTCAAAGAGATGAACTGYGACGCCACAAAGATAAAGGAGCAGCTGGGCGAGACCGGGGAGATCACGGACCAGAACCTGCGGCAGTTCTTCGGTGCGTCCGGCGCCTTCCCCGCCACGCGCACAGGGCTTCCCCACGCAATGGGAGGCGGGTGCAGGTCGTGCGGAGCTCCCCTGATGGTGCAGGCACCTTGGTGGATGCCCGGGGCCAGCACGAGGGCAGGCGCTCCATCCTGGGGCCCTGTGGGACGTGCCCTGCCCTCCCCACGCAGATATCATAGAGAAGAAGACCAACGAGCTGCTGCTGCTGGCGTCGGTGCTGCGCTACGCGGAGGCGGAGGCCGAGGGCGAGCAGTACGCGCCGCCCTTCGCCAACCCGCTCCTGGGGGGCACYGGCCTCCTCAGGACCATGGAGCGCTCCCGGCTCTGCCCGCCGCCCCCCGGCTTCGACCGCGCCGCCGAGAACACGGAGGCCTGTGAGTCCGCGGGGAGCGGGAGGGGCGCGGCGAGGCAGCCRGCCAATCCGCAACGGCCACCTTGCACCCCCGGCCAATCCCTGGCTACCACCTGTCCTCCCCGGCCAATCCTGGCACAGCAGCCCCGCCCTCACGGGTATATAAGGCCGCCGCGCGCTCATGCGCTGTGGTGACTGTGGGGCGGCCGTTCTGTTGGGGCAGTTGAGGAGCCGCTGGACCACGGGCGCCTGCGCGAGCTGATCCTCGAGAGCCAGGAGGAGCGGGGCAACGCCGGCGACAAGGGCAAGAAGGCCAAGGGTGACACCAACACATGAGACACGGAGCTGCAGAATTAAATTGAGACCTTCCTCAGCTCCTGCTGTCCTTCTGTGCTCGGGCAGCGCCCCTCCCGCTGCAGCTTCCCTTTCCCTTCCCCTCTCCCTGAGCCCTGTTCAGGTTTCAGTGCTCCCCAGGTGATCTAGCGACGTCGCTTCACCCACAGGTGATGGAGGACAACTGCTCTGTCATAGCAGCGTGGCCCACGGCTCCGCGGGCCAAGGAGGAAGGGGCTGTTGCGCTGTTAGGAACGGGGGTGGCCCCCGTTCCATTTCACCTTGGTTGGGCAGGGGCTGGGGCTGGGATAAATCAGCACGGGGTTTGCTTAGCATGCTTCACGTACGCTGTGCATCCAAACGGGGCACACTGGGGTGCCCTGGGGGACAGAGGTGCTGGCACAGAYGGATCCCAGATCCCGTGGCAGGCTGCAGGAGCAGGGAATGTAGCCTCCTCCGGCCCCGGGAAGGCACAATGTGATCCCAGCACACCGCACACGGACACTGCCCGCCAGCCACCAYGCGAACCCGAGCGCTGCTCACACCAGCAGCGGCGTTTCCTCTCGCCAAAACGCAGTTTAATGTTTTGCTGATCAGATTTGGACTCCCCGAGACAGGTCTGTGAGCTGGGCTAGGGTGGGATCAAGGAGAGGAGCGGGTGACAGAGGGGACAGGGACACCCTGATACGACACAGGGAGAGGGGATCCCATGATGCCAAGCCCTGTGCTGAGGGTGAGAGCCGGCTAGTCCTTMTCTTCGCCGTGTGTAATGACGTGGACGAGGTTTTTGTAATCGAGGTTGCCGGAGACGTCTGGAGGGAAGGCTGCGAACATCTGATCGATCTGCAGGAAAGGGCCGGAGGTGAAAGGCGGCACGGGGCGGAGAAGAGCTGGGGACCCGTCCAGCCCTGCCAGGTCTCCGTGGCCAGAGGGTTGCTTGGGGACRGGGCTTTGCTCTGCCACCAACCATGGGGGACAGGGAGAAGGAGGGGCAGTGGAGCCAGCACAGCTTGGATGTGGGGTAGAGGGAGGCTGGGGAAGGGTGGGAAGGAACTTGTACCTCTTCCTGGGAAAACCTCTCGCCCTGCGTCATGAGCATTTCCTTGATGCTGCGGATGAGAGGGGATAGTGTGAGTGTGAGGGAGGCCTCCGTGCGAACCACCTCCCTGGTCTCCCCAGCACCTCTGCACTCACTAGGCTGATTTCAGGCCTTTGCCCTCCGGATCGAACACCTTGAACGCGTTCAGGATGGTCTCCTCRGGGTCGGCACCTGTGGGTCACAACATCCCGTCTGTACAGGCAGTGGAGGAAGAAGCCAGGCAGAGCCTTCTGCTTCCCACAGCCTCCCGCGCGAAATCCCAGGGGCCAGACGGTCAAGAGAGTTGGCTCCTGTGGAGCYGGGAATACCAGACTCCCACGCTGGCCGGATCCTTAAGTGTCGAGGTACGGAGCGGAGCAGATGTACGGTCGTGGCGTGCCCGCCGAGCCGGCTGTGTCGCCACCGCGCTGGCATCCAGCGCTTATCTAATCTCCCCGGYGTATTTATAGCGCTCCAGGCGTGGGATGCGGGGCCGTGGGGCCTCCTGGTGCTCCGCGGGGAGCCTGCATGCCTCGCCTCGCGTAAGCGATACAGGGGAGCGGGTGGCCGGGGCAGCTGGGTCAAAGTCACGCAGCTCCGGTGCCCTTGTGGGTGACCATTTGGTACCACCGCTGCCTTGAGCAGGCTCAGAGCTGCCACGGGCTCTGCTGCCGCCTCTCCATTGAGGACAGCAGCCCCGCAGCCGTTAGCTTGTTTTAACTACCCGAGAAGCAGAGGCACRTGGGCCTGCTCATATCCCAGAGCCCGTGAGTGTCTCACCCTTGAGTTTCTCTCCAAACATGGTCAGGAACACGGTGAAGTTGATGGGTCCGGGCGCCTCCTTGATCATCTCTTCAATCTCCTCGTTCTTCACGTTCAGGCGTCCTAGGGCAGAGCAGTGTCAGGGRGGTCAGGGGCTGCGCTGGGGTGCGACCCCCAGGGTCTGCCCCGTGCGTGCRGGGGCTGGAGGCACCGAAGGGAAGCGGGTCCTGGAGGACTTAGCTCCGTGTGTTGGACACGAGCAGGGCTGAGCGCCCGCGTCCTGTGCCTGGGGTTATCTGTCTCTGCCAGCCCCGGGACCCTTCGCTGGTCCGTCCCTGCTGGGAAAGCCAACCCTGCRGCTTCACAGCCTTCCATAAACCCTGAAAATCCCCCTGAGGTCTCCAACCTGGGAATGCCGTGGAACAGCATGAGAGAACAAAGGCAGCATGCGGCTCTGGACGAGCCAAGAGCCGGTTCCCTCTGCACGTGCGGGTTGGAGCAGCCCCTGCTGTGGGTGCTGCTCTGCTTCAGCACATGGATGATCTGCTCCTCTGCCAGCAGTGATTCTGGACCGGGAGGTGTTCAGCACAACACACACGAGGGCCATKAAACTGGGGCCGCTTGGCCGGAGGCTCCCGGGGGATTCTCGCTTAATGGCTTTGCTGCCATCGGAGCTTTGGGGAGAAGCTTCCTGGAAGGGGGCTCACCGAGCGCAGCAAAGGTGTCTCGCAGATCCGCCTTGTCGATGAAGCCGTCGCGGTTCTGATCCATGATGGTGAACGCCTGGGGAGAACGGGAGCAGGGCAGSGAACGCAGGGAGGGGGCCAAGTGCCAGCCCTTGTGACGGCTTCAGTGCCCCCTCCTCACCCCCTCGCCTCCGGGGGACAGACCCGCAGGACCTGAAGGTGAAGCCATGTCAAGGACCCTCGGTCATCTCTGCAAAATCCACCTACCTCTTTGAATTCCTGGATCTGGGCCTGCTCGAACATGGAGAAGACGTTGGAATTAGCACCCTCAATCCTCTTCTTGGCTTTCTTGGGTGCCTGCAAGGATTCGAGTATGTAGCACTAACTCACTGTCTTTTTATAGCGTGAGATAAAGGCCTGAATCTCCCCTGTTCCAGGCCCTTCGTGGTTGTTGCAAGCAGCACCCGCCGTGCGTGGGCCCCGGGCGCTCACTGCGCTGCGGGCACGGGTGGTGCTGGGGGCACYGCGGGGCTCAGGCGGGTTTTCCTGCCTCCATCCCCACTGACAGGAAAGGCAAGGGGTGGAAACAGTGGCCAAGCAAAGCCAAGTGCTGTTTGCTTGTTAAAAGACTTGTCTCCTCCTGCATGGAGCTTGAAACGAGGAGAAACAGCCTGGCCTGGACAGTCTGTCGGAGARGAGGTGGCAATGGCCGGTCTCCGGCTGCCCTGCCTGTCACCCTGCCCGCCACCCACTGCTTCTCCCTTCCAGCCGGGCGCGTCTCCCAGGAGGGAGCAGCGGGAGAGTTTTGCTGGGCAGAACTACCCCTCATGGCAGGGTGGAAGGGGAAGAAAGAAGGTGACGTTTGGAACCCGGAGTGGTTTGTCCCAGGCAGGCAGCTCCGTCCCTGCCGCTGGCACGGCCACCTCCTCCCTGCTCCTGCTGCTCCGGGCAGGAAGGAGCAGGGATGCTGCCGCCATGCCCAGGAGCTCCCCTCGCTCAGCCCCTCTCCAGAGCGGGCAGGATCCTGGCCTGGGATCTCTGGAGCCTCCACGGCTCCCTGCCCCTCAGGACTCTCCCACTGAGGAACCCCAGCGCGCAGATGCTGCCCCTTCCCTCGGCAGCCTCGGGCGCTCGGRACTCACCATGGCTCCACTCGGCGGCTGCTGCTGCTGCTGCAGGAGGAATCTCGGAGTCAGTCCCTCCCTTCTGCCCCGTCCGGAACAATAAATAGAGGCCCTTGCGGTTTAAAAATAACCCCATGCCCACTTTTGGCTGTGATAGGTGAGTCGGCCGCCCCCAACCCTCTTGTCTCCGGCTTCCTCCGTCCCTCTCCCGCTAATCTGGGAGAGCAGCTTGTTGTTGTCAGCGGCCGACGTGACATGTGAGCCGCGGGATTTCAAGGTTACGGGTGTGCCCGGCGGCTCCCACCCGGGGGGACGTGGGCCGGGGCCGGGCCGGAGGGCTCCCACCTGCGTGGGTCACTGCGTGGGCCGCGCCGTGGGTTCCGTGGCAGAGCAGGCAGTGTTCGCGCCGGGTGCCGAGGTGTCCCGCGGGGCAGCCGAGCCCCAGCTCGGCCGGGCATCTTCAGGAAACTCTTTGCTAAGGTTGCCTGGCCGCTGGTGCTGCGGAGCCCATGGCTGGRGCCCGGTGGGAGCCCTCGCTGGCAATGCTCCAAGAGCACCGGAGTCCCCATCCCCACCCGGAGGGGACGGTCGTGCCCGGAGGCCGGGCCGGAGGCTGCGTTTGTGCCCCAAGAGCTGCTGCACGCCGCGGAGCAGAGCCAYCCGCAACGGGCCGAGCACTTTGTGTCCCCAGGATCTTATCCCGTCAATTTTCTTTCTCCGGACGCCAACGTTCCCCCTTGCACCCGGACAGGCCGTGACATCGTCCTCCCGGCACAGGGCTCGGGGGGCCGGGCCAGCTGCGCCCRTAGCAGTGGCTGCCGCGCACCGAGGCCGGCGGCCGTTTGGCAGGCGGGAGCCGGGACGCGCTCGGGAACAAAGGGGATGGCGGCAGCGCGGCAGCGCAGCTGAAACCGGATCCCGGCGCCACCGCTGCCCTTGCTCACCCGGGGACACCACGACGGCTCGTGCCACCCGGGCCCGCTGGCCACGCGCCCAGGCCAGTGCCGTGGGAACCCGCCTGGCCCCGGGTCCCCTCGCTGCCTGCGGGGGTGCCGGGCCGGGGGCCTGGCCACCACCTCCGCACCAAGCGCAGCCGAATGCATCGCCCGGCCGAGCCCAATTACCTTAATTTGTGGCATTAGGGAAAAATCCATAAGCATCAGGGCAGCGATGCGGAGCAGTTTAACGGGATTGGAGCCGCCAGCACTGCCCGGGCGCTGCCGGGAAGATTCCCTGGAATACCCCGTGGGGCGGAAGCGCTGTTTCCAGCCACACAGTACCTGGCAGCGGGTCCTGCCCACATGGGTGCCACTGGATCCGTTGCCGCACGGAGTCCTCATGCTGCTGCAGGGGCCGCATCCTGAGCCCGCTCCATGGACCAGGCTCCTTCCCTGTTGCTAATATCCAGGGACTTGTTGGCATCCAGGAAAAAATGAGTGCTTAAGATACACCTATGCATCTGTGCGTGTGTGTTGTGTTTACACAGAGCTCTGCAGTGGACAAAAGAGCTCCTGGGAAGCGGCGGCACGTGAAGGGATGTCAGGGAATAACGTATGTGTCTGTGCAACAGCAAAATCGAGGCTTGTTCCCTCTTATCTCCTCCAGAGCCAGTGTTTTACATGAAAAAGCCTCTCTAATTAACAGGACAGCCCCTCTTGAGCTCCGTGAAAGAAAACAGTAAAATAAAGGGAGTCAAAAGGCTCTGATTAACCCCTGCTCCGTGCCAGGCGCGTGCCGGCGCCGAGCCAGCCGCGCTCGGCCTGCCCGGGGCCGATAAGGGCCGMCCTTCGCGGGCCGCTTCCCGGGATCCCCCGGGATTCCCAGCACAGCCCACAGCCCACTGCCACACCAGCCCTGCCGCGCCGCTTCCCAGCCCGTGCGCTTTCCTTGCGGACACGTTTTGCTCCGATGGGTCCTTTTTCCGCTATCAGATCCACTTGACTAAACTCATACATATGTATGCGTGCTGATACATTCCCATTCCAACCCATGCAAATTTTCTTTGACCAATACATTTTCCTGGGAAATCAATGCATTTTAACAGTGGATAATATTTTTGAAATTGAATTTTTTATTGAAGCTAATGCAATTCCCTTCTATTTTATGCATTTTTATTAAACTAATGCATTTCAAATTAAACTGCTGTATATTAACTACAATGGCTGTTGGTACTTACAGCAAAATAATATATGTTTGCTGGAATCGATACATATTCCCAACCTAGGATTTTCCAGTTAACAAGGCTATATCAAATATAACAAATGCACGTAGCTGCTTAATTTGGTGCTTCGATACCCCAGCCAGTGGATTTGTTTATTGGCAATGATTATTTTTAAAAGGCCAAAGCTCGTTCGAGGTTCAAGGAGGGATTGATGTGGAGCAGAGGGAAGGGGCTGCTGGAGGCGGCTGCGGACCCGCGCTCGCCGCCGAGGGGTCTGGCAGGCCCGTGTCCGCCCCGCTTTCTCCCCGTACCCCCCCATGTCCCCCTCGGCCCTGCCCCGTGTCCCCGTCGCCCTCGTGTCCCCCTGGCCCGAGCTGGCGCTGCAGTCCCGGCCGCGGCCGCCAGGTGGCGACGTCGTCGCGGGCGCTGCGCGACGCGGGCGCTGCCCGGGCGCGGGGCGGGAGGGAGAGGGACAGGGAGGGGGGGACACGAGGGAGAGGGACACGAGGGGGAGGGACACGGAGAGGGACACGAGGGAGAGGGACATGGAGAGGGATAGGGAGAGGGACAGCGACATGAGGGAGAGGGACAGGGATAGGGACACGAKGGAGAGGGACAGGGAGAGGGATACGAGGGAGAGAGACAGGGATAGGGACATGAGGGAGAGGGACAGGGAGAGGGACAGGGACGCAGGCCCCGGCCGCTGCCCCCTCCTCCTCCTCGCGGCTCCCATCGATTCGTTAACGATTTGACCCGGGGGACACGCATGGCCAAGGCCCCCGGTGCCGTTTGCTCAGCGAAGGCGCCAAGTTGCTTTTGGATCCAATGCGTGAGCCGGGATACGAGGGACAGGGGACACGGGCTGGCCTCCTGACACGCTCCCACGTGCCGTGGCGCTCACGGGTTTCCTTAGGGAACAGCCGGAACGCTAAAACKCTCCAAGTCCCTTTGGATGTGGCTGTGGAGTCACTGAATCACATAAAGCATCACAAACTGGAAACAACCTGGAATGTCGATTTCCTCCCCATTTTCCCCTTCCTCCCACCCCGGCCACAGCACGGGACYGGTCGCGGGGCCCGTTCCCGCTCAGGCCAGCGGTGCCGGGCACAGCGCTGGGGCAAAACCCGGGAAGTTGATCCGCTGCTTCCAGACGCCGCTTCTCGCTTTGCCAAGGATCCAAACTATTCAAAGACACATCCAAACAGATCGAACGCACGTGTGAGCATCCGCATGCGAGCGCAAAGCCGTCCCGGCTCCCGGGGAGACGGCGGCGGGGATCCCGGCGGCGCCCGCACCTTCCGCGGGTCGGCTGAGAGCGGCGGCAGCCC
>PTEX01000041.1:1843921-1879426 GCA_003342815.1 Eudromia elegans | reverse complement strand
TCAGCGTTGCCTTTGGAAACGCTCCTGCGCGGCCCGCGGCCGCTTCTGTTCCTCCCCGCCGGGGGAGTTTCACCTGGAGCCCATCCCAAACGCCTGCCCGTTGCCCCCRGATCCCGGCGGCCTCTCGGCTTCATCGTGGCCGAGGCTGGAGCATCGGTGCCCATTGGGCAGCACCGAGGCTGCTGCTGGGCACGTGCAGGACCCCCTGGTTGTCCTGGTTTTCCCATTTTTCCAGGGCAGACGGCATGGCTCCGGCACGTACCCATCAGCAAAGCCGGCCGTGGAAATCCAGGGAAAAGCAGCGCTTCCTTTTAATTCCCCACCAGGAACGTGCGGCRCAGCGGCGCTGGAGCCTCCCGTCACTGCGCTGCCTTTCAAACAAAAGCAGCTAATTAACATTATTCTTTAATTATTGCCTCTATCAACAAGGGGTCTGGTTGCTACCAGCAGGATCGGCGCTCTGCCTCGCGCTACTCAAGCGGGCGCTCCCATTCCTGTTGCTCCCAAAATGAATTTGATGTCATCTGCCCGTTGTCACTTAATGGGGACACTTGGGTAATGATGGCACGTTCTCGCCCTGTTAGCAGCACTGCGAGCGTGTAATTTAGCCCCTTAGGCAACGGCACTTTCGAAACCTCTAGATAGTTTTGAACTCTCTGTTCTTAATTAAATATGCAATTTTTCACGGTAACCAGGTTAATTCTTTTGTGTTGTGTTGTAATACTGTTAGGAATTTTCATAGTTCTTATTAAACATTATTCAGGCATTGTGGATTCCATAATTAAAAAAAAAATCGAGAAGAACAAAGCTTGATTCACTTCTTCCTTTTCCCTGGTTAATTTATCAAATGAATTTTGCAAATTTTTCCCTTTGTCCCCAGCCGGCGCGCCAAGTGTTTTAAAGGGGAAGGATTTAATTGCTCTGTGGGGATTGGCTGGTTATGAAGGATTTGGCTGTTTGATTAGGAAACCCTACGGGGAGCGGTTTAATGTGGCGCGCTCTTAAAACCCGCCTGATTGTCGGGCTCTCCGAGGATGCCTCCGCTCTGGGAACGCGCGGCGCCGGCTGCGGGGACTGCGCCGGAGCGGAGGGCTCGGCCGCGCTCCGCGCTGCTCCCATGGGAGCCTCTGCCCCGGAGCGAGCGGCGGAGGTGCCTTTGCACTGCAAACCTGCTTTACTTCTTCTCCTTTCTTCTTGCATGCCATCTCTGCATGTTTTCCTCCTGTTTTTTTGCATGCAACCTTTGCATGTTCCTTGCCCTCTTTGCATGCAACCTTTGCATGTTCCCTCTCCCTTTGCATGTTCCCTCTCCCTTTGCATGCAACCTTTGCATGTTTCCCCGCTGTTTGCATGCAGCCTTTGCGTGTTCCCTCCTCTCTTTGCACGCAGCCTTTGCACAGGCCCCGTTTTCTCACGCCAGCCCGGCGTGGCAGCGCAGGGGCGTCGCAGCGGGCGGTTGCCTCGGGTTCCTCGCCGGGGAGGACGTGGCGTTTTGGTCTCCATGAGAGGGGCTCTGGGCCCAAGCGGCCCCGCGGGCTGGGGTTCAAGCGCTGCTGGRCTCGGTGCAGGGGGGAACAGGCGGCGTCTGGTCCTGCTGCTGCTGCTGCGGCCGCGCTGCCCCAAGTGCYTGAGCTTCCCGATAAAACCAGCGCTTTCCCTCATTGCACAAGGTGTTGGAAAACCTGGATCCAGGAGACTGGGGGGAAACAGTATTTGATAGTGCTGGCTCGAGTGTCACCTGGTCCTCATGCACGGGGTATCTCCATCCCTCGGGTCCCTGCATGGGGACAGGCCGCAGGGTGACATCCAGCGCTGGCATCACCTCCATCCCCATTAAAAGGGAATCCTGGATATTCCCCGGCTTTGCCCGCTCCTTGMGTTCGATCCGGCACCATCGGAGCCGCGGCGGTGAGCGGAGCGGGTCCCGCGACCCCGGCCAGGCGCCGGCTGGGCCGTAAATCCCTGCGGCCGCCGCCTCCGGAATAATTTACGGTCGCAGTGCCCAGCCGGGGCCGGGTCGCCGGGGTTGGCGGGTTAATAACAGGTTTGGTTTTTGTTGTCAGCAGCTGCCTTGATAACATATGAAAGAATCCTATTCCCTTGATTAGATTTTGAAATGGATCAATTTTTAATCAGCAGAACATCTGACCCACTCGATACGGGCGGCGCGGGGCTCGCGGCCTTCGCGCCGCTCCGGGTTTCGCCCGGGCGCAAATCCCTGCGGCTCCTGCCCCGTCCTCCCCGTGTCCCCCCGAACGGGTTGTCCGGCCTCGCGCCGCCCGCCCGGCTCGTCTGCTGCACGGCCCCTAAATCCACGACTCCCCTTGCGAGATGAGAGCCCGCGCTGAATGCTTCATTTTCAGCTACCTGTTGCTATCCATGGGGAAATATTTACTTCCCCGTGGCAGAATTTGGCTGAAAAGCTGTAAAAGAGCAGGGGAGATCATATGGGGATGGGGCCCTTTGCCACCCCTAATTCCAGTGGAATTCCTGTCTCTGAAAAGCCGCGTGGATCCCGGGCGGGGAGCTGGGCATGTGCTCTCGTTGCCTAATTTCTGTGGCATTTTTGGCGGGGGAGAGACTCAAAAGGCTCCCCTGGCCTCGTCCCGGACCCTTTGCAGCGACAGGCGCCAAATAAATTTCCTCCAAAGTGGAATTTGGAGCGTCGGGGTCGTCCCCTGCAGCGAGCGCTGCCAGCCGGGCGATTGGCGTGGTTCTGCCCAGGGTGCTCGGAGAGTTCCCTGCTGAAACTCCTGCCTCCTGGCAGCCTCCTTAACCCAGACAAAGGTTTTCCCCTTGGCCGCAGACCAGYTAAGATCGCGGCTATTGGGGCCTTGCTGCGGGCTGTGTGTATTTTATAGATGTGTTTTTTTCCTTCAGATTTGCCTTACCTTAAAGCTGCTGGAAAACCCTTCTGGCCCCTCGTGCTGTCCCAGGCCAGGAGGAGCCGGGTGGTCCTGCAAGGATCTTCTTGCAAGGGGGTTTCTCCTGCCAGCTCTTCCCTGGAAAACCGCGGCGACCGGAGCAGGGTCTTCCYGGGAAACCTCATGGGCTCCTCCGGAGCGAGGAGCTCACACTGACCCGTGGGAGCTCTAAGGTGCTGCCAGCGGCCGGGCTGAGATCCGGGGGGACGTCGGTGTCTGCCGAAGCGGCACCGCCGGCTGGAGGTTGGAAACGGGCCCGTGTCGTCCCGGGCGGCGTTCCCGTGTCGTCCCGCCGGGCTTTGCARTCAGGCCTGTCCTGGTGATGGGAAYGTGCTTGTCCGCGGAGCGTCTCCCRSTTGAAGTCTGAGGYGGCCTCAAGGGAAAACGCGCTCACGGAGGGCGGAGGAGCAGCTGACCTGGTTCCTTTATGATTATTATTTCTTAATTATCAGTGTTTAGGATGAGGTTTCGGCACCCGACAGCCTGTGTCTTCTCCTGCTGCTCCCACTAAGGCCTGGTCCCYGCTGCCAGTGCCCGGGAGCCGACGCTCCCTCTTTTTGGCTAATAAATGGAAATCGGAGCGAGCTGACACCACCTGAGGTGCTTTCCACCGTTCGCACCRGCGCGGGGGGTTCTTTTGGTGACAAATACTTTATAATGGCTAATCCTGGTGTGCTGCTTGAGAGGGTTATAAGGGAACAGGGCGTGAGGCTGCTGAGGCTCCCTGGGACTTGCACCRGACCCGGACCAAGCACCAGCGGAGCCAGCGGCTCCATGGGGCTTCCTAGAAACCGGGATGCTCTCCCGTCACCCGCACCGGCTCCTCATGGAAATGCCCTAAAAGCAGCCGCAATTGATAATTTAGCTTTGGATAAARCAACCTCAGAGCTTTTATTTCTCAGAGGCCAAACATTGATGCTGTGTGAAAGGGGAGCTCTGAGAGGCCTTTGTGTGGAACTTAGCTYCCTGAAAAATTTATTTGCCGCGACTGTGATCCGCGGGAGCGAATTGATGTTTATCTGTAGCAGTTCTGGCTGGAAATAATGCAGGAAAAATGCATAACTGCACTTTCCTCGGAAGCCTGGAAGGGCCTTTTAAATAAGTGCCTAGTAGTGGGCTCTCGGTAGCGAGGAGCCGCGTGATGGGCAGCGTACGGCGCGATATTAACTAGGAGCAGGCTTCATCTTTTGCTCATGTTTTAGAGAGCGCTTTGTCACCTTGTGGCCAAAGAATTCACGGGCTCCGGGGAGCCGGAGCCGAGCGGAATTGCAGCGGCGGCGGCTCCCGCGCGCGATCGATAGCGCGGGGAGCCGGCGGGGCGGGAACGCCGCTCCGGAGGCGGCATTCCAGCCYTTCCCGGCCCTTCCCGCGTTTCCTCCCTGCTGGTGCAGCTGGATGGAGACCCGTGGGCGCCGTCCTGGGTGCCCCGGGTTGGGTCCCTCCGAGCGCGGGGCAGCGTGAGCCCGGTGCAGGCGCTGCCCCTTGCAGAGCCCCGGCTCTGGTTCCCCCTTGGATCGCTCCGGGAATGGGGTTTTTGGTSCTGTTCCACAGCCCCGGGATGTTTCAAAGGGCCACATTGCAGCCTCCGCRCATGTCAAAATGAAACCGTGTCCCAGGAGCAGCAAATCCAACRAAAACACGGAGGTAGTGATGGGAATATCTGCTGATCCCAGCCCCAGCTCCACAGCTTGCAGAGCTCCGAGTGGACGAGACCAAGGAGCCTCATGGATTCCCATCTCCGGCTCCACCGGGAGAAGCCAACCTGCTCCAAGKCGTAAATGGCTCTGGAGCCACTGCCAGCCCCTGCACTGGGATCTTGGGAGAACCCCATCCGTGAAGGATCCACGCCCTGGGACGGAGCCACTTCCACCAGGAAGTAACAACAGGCGTGACGGGATGGAGTGGACACGGCCGACGCCGGTGCATTATCCTAACGGAGACAGTTAGCTTTTGGGAGACGTTCAGGGTTGTTTTTCCCSGTATTTCAGATGGGGAAGTTTTCAGGAAAACCCTGCTCTGCTGAAGAAGGACCCTGTTCTTCCCAAGCGTGGCATTTTCTTAGGGAAGACCAAGCAAGCCAGCTTCGTATCCCTGGCAAGGACCACGGCCATGGCCGGCGAGCGCACGGTCCAGGGCTCCCGTCCGGGGCGGCGCCGGAACGCTGCTCGCTCCGCTCCGGAGCGCCCCGAGCGAGCGCGCGGCTCCCCATCAGAACTCACATTTCATTTTTATACGCTGTGCTTAATCCAATAATGATTTCATGTTCCAAACGGCAATAATATCTTTCAGCATAGTTAATCAGAATAGACTTAATGCTGTCACTATTTATTAACCTTTGTTGAAAAGCAAGAAGTTTTTGCGCTAATCTGCGACTGTTGCTCGTGTCAGAGCCTATCAAGAGCGGAGCGGCTCCGGTGCTCCTTAAAGCCGGGCGAATTCCGACGCGACACCCGGCACGGTTCTGGGTGACCCTGATGTCCCCGAGCCCCCTGCATGGGCTCTCCAGCCCCTGGGCAGCATCGCAGGGCTCAGGGGATGCGGATAGGGCTCGTTTTGGTGCATYTGGACATGTCCTGGGTTGTCCCGGGTGAGGTGGGACCCCAATGGGACCTTCGGCCCTCGCAGCCGGATTGGGATCACGGGGCCGCTGCCSATCGCCGGGGTTTGGCCTCCGGGATCGACGCGGGGGCTCTGGGCGCTTTATTTCCYGGCACGCCTGAGGACGTGCGTTCCTGAGGCTCGCCGGTGATGAAAGGTCATCGCGTGGAGGAATTTCAGCATTCGATATTCTCCTGTTTGTCTCCCGTCGCAAAGCCGGCGCTGGAATTGGCTTGTAGGAGCACCTGGAATTAATGAGCCGGCGGGGTACTGGGCAGAAATCAATGTTTCCTGCATTAATTGCACCGTGTTGGAGCTTTGTCTTTTTATTCTGAGTTATGGAGTTACAGCCAGAGATGTCTCTCTCCGGCTGCTGCCGCGGAGCCTCGGGGAAAGGGCCCTGTGTGATGCCCGACCGTGTCCGTGCGGGATGCCCGGTGATATCCATGTGGGATACCTGGCCGGGCAGCCCAGCAGAGCCCCTGGAGGAGCCTGTTGCCCCCTTTAAAAAGCAATACCCCAAATCCCAATGAAAGGAACCCCCCAACCTCCCTCTTTCTCTCCGCTTTGCTCCTGGCCGCCGCATCCTTGGCAGCTCGTGCGGGTTGTGTCCGTGGGAAGTRCATGGGCTCGAGGGCCTCTCGAGGTGGCTTTTTTGGTGGCTTTTGGGGACAGGATGGCAGCGAGCGTCAGGGAACAAACCACACGGCAGGGGGTGGTTACGACCCATTGCAGTCACCCTTGGAGGAGAAATGAGGGGATCTGGGGGCGGCGATGGGAGTTTCTGGAGATGGGATCGTGTTCCTGGGCCTGGCTGGAGCAGCTCCAGGACAAGCTCAAGCCCCTTGGCCATCGCACGGAATGGGAAAGACGGGGGCAGACGGAGTTTGGAGCCCCTTGGTGAGTGGACCCTTTGCCCCGGCGCGTTCAGTTGGGTTGGGAGCAGGTTTGCCCCTGCCCCGCATTCCTGCTTCTTTGGGAGAGCCGCCCTTCCCGCTCTTCCGTGTTCCTYGGATCGACTCACCTCAAGCCTTCCTGCCATGCTGTTTTGATCCCTTGGACAGCCGCAGGAATTTCACACRCAGACACTCCGCACCCAACTTTGCTAATATTATTAAAGCACAAACAAGGTACTTACATTTTTAGCAAATTGTTCTTTGCCGTATTGATTCACATGCCGCGTAGCCCTTGCATGAAGAACTGCCGTGAATCCGGACACATTCATCATCGGAAAGAGCGGCAAACTCCTGTTCGGCACCAGCGCGAAGCCCCGGCTGCAGAGTCGAGAGCAAAACGGGAAGGGCGTTTTCTGTGAAGAGCTGGTGGTTCCYTCCAGGAGCCCATTGATCCGTGTGGGAGGTAGGGGCTGGGATAAATCAGCAACGTGGAAAAGCCTGGAATTAGTTGCAATGCAGGGGAGTTTGGCTTCGCTTGCCTTATGGGTGCACGTGGCTGCTGCTCCATCCTGGCTGCAGGAATTAACTTCTGAACTTCCCGTTCGGGGTTTTTCCCTCTGGACTTTCCCGCTCTGGGCTGAGGGGTGGCCGGAGCAGCCGGGTGTTGGTGATCCCGCTGAGACGGGAGCCCGGGACGGGCAGGTTTGTGTGGGATGATCCGTTTTGTTCCTTTTCCCCCCTTCCCATGGCCGCTGTGCGTGTGCCGTGCAGAGGGCCGGGGCTSCAGGGCTGGAGTCTTGCGCTAAATTTAGCCATTTAAAAGAAGATTATGGACTATCCACTCGGGACTTTTAAAAAGGCTTTCACAATAACTCCTGAGAGCTTGATGCCTTTAATCCGTAACTTTAATTTAAAATAAAGAAATCTTTTCAACTGCCTCCTTCCCTTCCCCCTCTGCCATTATTCAAGGCTAAGGTTCTCTGCMGCTTGCGTATGGAGCAAGGATGTGCTAAGCCGCTCTAATTTCTTATGAAGATTCTTTTCCCCCCTTTTTTAATAAGGAAATCAAGTCAACACTCGAGAGTACACACAGCAGTTTACCGCGGCAGGAGGAATTAATCAGCCTGTAGAGTTCAAACCGCACAAAGAGGCAGAAGCAGCCCCGGCTGATCAAACGCCCGGCTCTTCCCGGCGCCGCCGAGATAAAAAGCCCTTCCCTCCGCAAGCCCCCGCGCTCGCGGCAGCCGGCGGGGTCAAGATGGTTTTGTTGTGGAGRAGCTCGAGATAATGAATGGTGTTGAAGGAGGCCGATGCGGCGGCGCCCGGCGGGCCGGCCCCGAGGCTGGAGCCACCGCGGAGCCGAGCGCGGAGCAGGGCGGGAGGTGGCGGCAGCGCTTGGGACGCGGGCGCTGCTGCCGCCCGGGCCGGCGTGGCCCTCGCTTGCGGCATTCCCGGCGATTGCTGTATTCCCGGTGCTGCGTCGCTYGGTGCTTGCGGCATTCCCAGCGCTTGCTGTATTCACAGTGCTTGCGGCGTTCCTGGTGCTTGCGGCATTCCCGGCGATTGCTGTATTCCCGGTGCTGCGTCGCTTGGTGCTTGCGGCATTCCCGGCGCTTGCGGCATTCCCGGTGCTTGCGGTGTTCCTGGTGCTTGCGGCATTCCCGGCGCTTGCAGGACCTTCTGGCACTTGCCGCATTCCCGGCACTTGTTGCATTCTTGGTGCTCGCTGCATCACGGGGCGCTTGCCGCATTCCCAGCACTTGCCGCATTCCCAGCACTTGCTGCAATCCCAGCACTTGCTGCATTCCAAGCACTTGCTGCAATTCCAGAGCTTGCCGCATTCCCAGCACTTGCTGCATTCCCGGTGCTTGCCACATTCCCGGCTCTTGCTGTGTCTCCCGCTGCATCCCACTGCCGGCACCCCGGGGCTCGGTACAGAGCGAAGGCCTGGGTGGCTCCGGGGCTGCAGCAGCGGGCTGGGATTTTGGGGGTCGTTGGCTGCTCTGCACCCCTGCCCGGCTGGTCCCTCCTGCCTCATCTCGTGTYCCCACACGGAGGTTTTGGGACCCTTTTCCATGGCCATGGAAGCAGCGCGGGGGACCTCGGCCCTGGAACGGCGGGCAAGGGCATCCCAGGGATGCAGCAGCTCTGCCAAGGGAAAACTGGGTGGCTAAAAGGAGGGTTTGGGGCCTCCTGCTTCGCCCGGGCCCTGGCCGGAGGTGGGTGCGTGTCCGGGGGTCCCGGCGCTCCCGTGCCAGGGCCTCTCCGCCCCCCGAGGCAGCGCGGCCTTCAGGAGCTCATGGAAGGGTTGGGKTTTTTTCCWTTTTTTTCTCCCTCATGAAAATATTAAAMAGCCATTTTGGTTTGGAAACCTAATTTTAATTCAGTTAGGCTTTAATTTAATTTCATTTCTAAATTCGTTTTCTAACAGAACTCAATTTTTCAGCCGTGATTTGATGCCGTCAGTGACCATAACGTGTAACGGCCTCCCGATAGATTGCTGGGATGGCTTTGGGATGATTTACGGGATGGGGGCCGATCCGGCGCTTGGGAAGAGCCCCCATACCGCTCTGCAGCAACCGCTGCTTTTACCTAAAGAAAGATGTCGAAAAACCTTCATTTCTCTCTGAAATGGAGGGTTGCAGGAGGGAAGGGGCTCGTGTGGGGCCGATGCTTCTTGGGGGCCCTGGAAGCCCCTTTTTGCTGCAGAGCCCTGTGCCAAACCCAGCGCAATGGCATGAAACACCATCCCCATTTAATCCATCCATCTAAGCGTTCCATCTAATTACGGTCTTAGGGAAGTCTTCAGAGCATGTATCGAGCATTATAAATGGGGATGAAATGGTTCTGGTAATGGCTTAATAAAGCAGGGGAGGTGGCCGGCTCCGGCTCCGGCTCCGGCTGCGGCTCCGGCGCGCGCGGCCCTGGCTGGGGGCCAGGCATCCCGGGCAGAGGGAACCCCCGGTGCCGGCGGCGTCGCTCTCGGCAGAGCGTCTCCATTAGGAGGCTTTGATTTTAGTCCGGATTTGGGCTTAATGAGCACCGGCTATTGGCTCATCTCATTGCTCAGGGACGGGTGGGGGGGATGCAGGAAGCCTGGGCTGGTGGCGTGTGGAATTGGGGTAGAATTGGTGCGTTTTCTTCCAGAAACGGCCAACTTTGCTCCACGGRGCAAAGAAACCTCCCCCCGGTTCCTGTGGCTCCCAGCAGCTAAGCAGCATTTTCCCTCTGGCCTGTGCAATGGGTGGGAGCTCTTGGCATGCTGGAATTTGGGGCAGGAAAAGAGGGATTTGCAGGGCGTGGTCTAGGGATGCGGCACTCGGCTCTTCCCAGATCGCTGCCTCCTCGGAGAAGCTTCCCGGCCTCTCCAGCCAGGTTCCCACAGGAGCGAGGCTGTCCCCATCGCCTCCCATACCTTCCGATTCCAGCAGTCAATCCTAACCGGATTGTGGGAGCCGGGGGCGTTTCAGGGATAGGAATTTGTGCAAACTTCCATGGAAATGGGCAGCAGAGGGAGAAGCCATGCACAACTGCCCTCCATTGGGTTGTGCAAGTGGGATGAGATGCTGGAGAATCCACTGGGATTGAGGGAGCCTTGGAGGAGCGGCCGGGAGAAGCCTCCATGCGGAGACCAGGAGAGTATCCACGGAATCCAGGCATTTTGGGTGCGGACATGGGCAGGTCGCCTGGGTGCCAGTGAGCTCCGGCTGTCCGGGAGAGATCCCGATCCCGGCCGGCGTCCCCCGGGTTGTCATGGCGACTGACGCATGGGACCCCGGAGACCGGCCGGGAATTAATGGCAGCCCGGGATAAAGGATTCCTGTCGTGGCGCGGCTGATGGATTGCATTGATGTGCCATTTGTCATACTGTAATTGTTCTGGCAAATGTAATACCCACTAGTATAAACATTGTGCTGCTTTGCTAATAAAACCGAAAATAGGAAGAGAAAGGATGATCCAGTGCCGGGCTCGCTTAAAGAGACAGCGCCTCCGCCTCGGGAGCGCATCYGGCAGCTCGGATCCGGGCCGGGAGCGCAGCCCTGGGGCCCGTCTGGCTCCGCACCCTGCGTTTGCCTCCATGGGGTCCCAGGGTCTCATCCAGGGCTGGGCTCCTCGCGCCGGGTGCTTTGGAGGGGGAATTTATTCCTTTATCCGCTGTTTTCCAGCGGGCAGCATCCTTAGGGCATCACGTTGCGCCTGGAAGCACCAAGGCTGCCACGCTGGAGCGTTGGCCAGGATGCTCCCGCTTCCCTCCCGTCCTTCCCAAATCCCGGGAATTTTCACTCTCGGACTGAGCGACGGGCGGATGCYGAGCGCGGCCGGGGCTCGCGGCCGGCACCCGCCCCGGCTTTGCCATCGAATCCCTGGCTCACGGTCAGCCTGATCCCTGGAAACCCCCAAACAAGATAAACCCCCGTGCCGTGTTTGCAGCCGTATGTAATTTTTATCTCTTGACCTTTAAACGTAAGCAGCAGTAAAATGAAGAACTACGGCAGTCATTTAACACCCTGCCTGTCCTAACTGGTTTCTGCCTGTGAGCCGGGGTTTTAAATTGGCTAATGCAGAATACTTGCAGAGCTAATAATAATTCAGATTACTCCTGTCAGCTATTCCGGTTTCATGGGTAATTTAGTAGTTGAATAAATTTTTAAAAAAATTCCTTCGTTCCCAAGCGCGGTTATGAATCAGGGGATGGTTTACCATTGGCAGCAGTAACTGTAAGAAGATTTAAATTGCTCCTGAAAAGGCTTTGAGTGAAGGTAATGTTTTATAATGTTCTAAGCCATATGCACTACTTTCAGGCCTCATCAGTTTTACATTGATTCCTAGTGAAGTGTTTAATTGCATCATGAATGCAATATAATTCAGTTCTTTTTGCTAATATGCTGGATATCTCCAAGTGATATACGGCGCTGACGGGCGGCGCGGGCTCCCCGCGTGCGCGCGGCCGGAGCGCTTTTCCCGGGATCGCTGCCCGCCGCCGGGATGGCCCGTGCCGAGGGCTCTCCGGGAMGGCTGGATGGGCACGGGCAGGTACGTGGAGTTTCCCTGCTTGGGAAGTTGGCCGTGGATCTCAGGCGGGCGGATCTGTGTGGATGTTTGGGAGGGGATTTTGTGCCRTGCCTTGGGGTGATCCGTGTGCTCCGAACGCGCTTCCCTGCAGCCAGGCCGCGGCTCCGGCTCCGATCTGCTCTTGGAAGGGGATGTTGGGAGACCTCGGCATCCCTGCGCGCTCCGGGATGTGGCTTTCCTGGCTCCATCGCCATCTCCACGTCTCGCTCCTTCCCAGGGGTGCTGCTCCCTGCACCCCAGAGGGGATTAAACTGGAGGCATTCCTGGGATAACGTGCGGGCCTCCCCGAAAGAGCTAATTCTGGCCGCAGCCCCGGAGCGGGGCTGTCCRTGGAGCCGCCGTGCCGGATAACGGCCACATTCCCGAGCCGGCAGCCTTGGGAAGGGCCCGTGTGCACCCGGAGGCGGCTCCCGGCCCCGCTCCGGCGTCGACACCAGCCCTTTGCACGCGGCGCCCGCCCGCCCTCCTCCCGCTCCCGCTCCTGCTCCTCCTCCTCGGCCGCGCTCGCTTTACTCTTGCTCATTGCAAGTTAATTGGGTAATTAAGGCTTGGGGCTGGATGGCGCCGGGTTCACGGCGGGTCAGTGAGCGCCAGTCGCCGCTTCCCGGTTCCCTTGCAGGCGAGCAGGATGCTCCCACGCCGCCCCCATCCCCCCTTCCCCCTTCCCTCCATCCCTCCTTCCCTCTGTCCCTCCATCCCTTTCCCTGCATCCCTCTTTCCCTGCCTCCCTCCATCCTTCCYTTCCTCCATGCCTCCCACGGCACCAGTGCTGCTCATGCTGCCCAGGCTCCCCTGTCTTTGCCCCTCTCCCCTTTCCTGGCGCCGCCACCATCTCCCTCCCCAGTGCTCCAGGTGTTTGGGCATGTGGGAAGGTCTCCCGGTGCCCAGCGTGGGGCTCCCGCAGCCCCCAGGGTGCCACGTGCCRGGCGGTGACACCCAGCGCCGCGCCGGGGACCCGGCCGCTCGCTCCTCGTCCTGCGGCAGCGCGCTTTGATGCACGACGGGGAGCTGCCCGGCCCCTGCATCCCACCCGGAGCAGCCGGGATGGCTGGAGCGGGAGCGGGATGCGGCCCCGCGTGCGGCACGTTCCCGCTGCCGGGGCAGGGATGCGTTCCAGTCGCATGGGCTAATGTGATAGCAAAGGCACTAACACGATTACGCTTCTACATCATGTTAGGGAAAATGAATACTAATTCAATCCSAACTCCTGATTCGGGAGAAGAGAAAACTACGGAGAGAGTCGCGCCCGGCGGAGCACCCGGTGCCGCCCTGCGAGTCCGCGGCGCGGGAGTTCGGGCCCGTTCCGAAGGGCTTCTCCGGGTCTGATGTCCCAGGGAACACCGGGACACACGGAGTGGCTGGGGAAACACCCCCAGCTTCCGAATCCAAGGCTCCCAGCAWAAAATGAGGAGGTTTTAGGTGGAATTTGCAAAAATAGACCCCAAAAAAGAAAGAAGTGGTTCCAGGTGAGTGGGTGGCGTGGAGGGCTTTGCAGGATGTTTCCTTGCTGGCGTGGGCGTCCCACGCGTCTGGGCGGACTCGGAGCCGCTGGCTCAGCTCYTGGGCCCCTCTGGCTGCCGGGCCTCGGGAGCGGGGCTGTCCCCATCCCGCGGGATTCCTGCGGCGGCGCTCGCGGCGCCCTGCGCTAACGCGGCTGCCGCCCAGTCTGATTGTATTAGCAATTGCCCGTCAGATCATGTCCTATTAGTATTGTATTGTATTAGTATTTGTTTCCTCTAATGTGATGTGAAAGTTGCTAATATGATAAGACTCCTGCATTGTATTAGTGCAAACAAATATTAATATGATAGGATGGAAAATAGCTAATAAGACCCTACGTTGCTAATCCGACGTGATGGATCTCCTCAAGGAATTGGTTGCAGCTTTCCTGTACTTTTCCAGAGCCACCTTGACCCACGTGTGGAGGGGAAGCGGGAGCACGGGGGCCATGGGCTTGTTGCTCCACTCCCTCCCAGGGCTCCTTCTGCTGCTTTGGGGCTTGGAAATGGCTCCCAAATCCTGGAGCAGRGCGCTCCAGAGGCTGCCATCGGCTCCGCAGACCCTTCCCACCTTAGGATTTTCCGGAGTGAATCCCTTGGTGCCGAGTCCTCTGCGCGTCTCTGTGGAAAACTGCTCACCACGTCCCCTCGGTCCTTGCAGGAGCACCTGGCGAACACGGCGGGATGGAATGAACAATTCCCTGATTTCTGGTTTTGTTTTCCAGCCGCCCGAGCAAAGTATCAGTTTCTAGCATGGGGAGACAGGCGAGGTGAAATCGCATCTGTTCCCATTGCTGGGGGACCCCCTTGGAGGCAGAAGCCGCTTCCCTCCCATGGAGGAAGTTTACTAGTTCCTCCATGGGAGCCGCTTGCTGCCCTGTGGAAAATCGACACATTTATTGAATATTCTGCATTGGAATTTGTCCAATATTCAACATSGGCCGTCTTCCCAGGTGCTTCTCCCACTTGGACCCGCTCATCCCTCAGCTCTGATTCCACAAAGTCCATTTTGTCTCAAATTGGACAAGGCACTTTTCTCCTGGGCAGAGGCCATCTTTTTGGTAGGATTTATTCCTTGGGATTTATTTCCTCGCCCAAGGAGCAGCCTGACCGCAGCATTCCCAGGGCTCTGGTTCCCGGGACCAGTCGCTTCTCTGCACAGCAGGTCCTGCCTCCTTCCTGGCTGTGGCTCCAGCTCCATCCCTGGATGCTTGGTTATAATCCAGGGTTGGGAAATGGGGTCCTTAGAGCTGGGGTGCCCCTAGATTGTTGCAAACGGGAGATGCAGAATGAGCTGCTGGCTGCTGCAGGGGCTCCCATTTCTGCTGCTTTTCTCCCCAGTTTTGTTTCCCCCTTTTGCACCCTTGCAGGAAACGGAGGGTTTAGATGAGCTTGTCCTTCTCCTTCCGCGGCCCCGGAGGGAGCCGCTTGGGCTGCTCAGAKCCTCCCGGCACAGGACGCATTGAGATCAGGAAGGGGGCAGCTCCGTTGAGGTTGGGGGGGACATTTGCAGCATGTGGGACCCGTCCTGCTCCTGGGGACCCTGGGTGTCCCAGCAGCCGTGGGAGCCGCTGCCCGCGGTGGGACCGTCGGGGACGCGGGAGGCAGCCGTGGCCCCGAGCAAGGAGCCGCGCGCGGCCGGGCCCCGCTTGACGGGCSAGGGAAAGCGCTTGAAATGCTTAGAGGGAATAAACAGCTTTTAATGAAGTTCCATTGCCGCATAATGGGCATCATAAAACTGCCTTCCTAGCGCGGCGTCCCAGGACGGCTTTTASCATCGACTGCGCCGGAGGCCGCGGCGCGGGGCCGGCGCGGGCGCGGGGTGGTCTGTCAGGGCCGCTTTGCAGCGCGCCGAGAACACGGCAGCTTCATTGCAGCAAAACAGATGTTCATCTTGTTTCTCTATCGGCTGTTTGATGAGAAATTTATTGCTCTTCTGCTGGGCTGGAGCTCCCGCGCTGCGGAGTCTATTAGCCGGCGCGGAGCTGGCGGGGAGCCAGCGGGGCCGCGGTTTGATGAAACCCATGAAAGCTCCGCTTGGAAGGCGCCAGCAATAATGCACCGGCTAGACTCTGCTGATTGGGCGATTGATTGCCCTGATTTGATTTATTGATCGATCCCCTCAAATTTGGCGTCCGAGAAGCTGAACTAATCTTTAACTGCTGCGAACATCTCTGCCTGCTGGAGAATTAGGGCTGATAAGGAATGTATGAAAGGAATCGGAGCTTATCTCGGCGGCGCAGCGGCCCCGCGCCGCGGCGGGCGCGCCGGCCCGGCTGCACCGCGCGCTCCCCGGGCAGCGCCGCGCCGATCCATACATTGATGGGATTCAAAGCCTCCAGCATCGATTACCGCTATAGCAAACAGCGGCGCGCGGAATGTCTGATTATTTTTAGACAAAGATTCTGTGCTCTCAGCAGCAATTTTGCTGATGCTGTCACTGTGTCAGATGTCTGTTGTTGATTGCAATTAGATGCAATACAAAAAAAAAAAAAGGGGGGGGAATTTTTAAACTATCTCTCTGCCTATAGTTTTATTTTCACTTATTAAATCCCCTCCTTTGTTTGCCTCCGCCTAATGTCTGCAGCTGGATGAAATATTGCATTACCAGAAGAGATCTCTTATATTCAGGCGGGTATAATCACTTTACAGATCATTGGATTATAGCTGATATGGTTCAGATAATCCTGGGGAAATGTGGGGCATTCGCTGTGCCGCGGCTCAGCGCGCCCTGCCTGGGGGGGCTGGAAGGCTCCGCAGAGCTCCGAGGGGTCTAATTCCATTAAAACACTAACGGAGCCCCCCTGGCGTCGCCGGGGCTGCYGGCCTCGGGCTCGCTCCTGCAGCCGCTCCTGGGGCCGCGGCAGCTCCGTGGGCTCTGCGGAGGGAGGGTCTCCTGGCGGGAGGCTGGTTTTGGGGAGAGCGCCGGGGGATCGGGTGGCCGCGGAGCAGGGAGGCGCTGCCGGCACCCGCCGCGCTCCTTCTTGGCGAAATCGGATATATCGATTGGCTTTCTTCAGCACAGCAGCAATAAAGCGAGTAATGGCCGGGCTGGTGCCTGCGGCGGCTCCTCCCCGGGCTGGAGCCGGGAAGCCGAGGGCACCTCYGGCTCCTGCTCCCTTTCCTGGCAGCCTTCATCCTCCTCCTGCTCTTCCTCCTCRCACCAGTATCCCCATCGGGTCCCCACAGCACAGCCTTCCTCCTCCTCCTCCTCCTCTTTGCACCAGGATCCCGGTCCGGTTCCCCACTCTGCATGGACGAGGGAGGGAGAAGACGAAGCAGTTTCCATKAGAGGGGTCCACTGAGCACGAGCGGCGGCTGCTGCTTTTCCCAGCGAGTTCGGGCGCAGCCACATCCCCAATTCCCCGCAGGAAATTTCCCATGGAGAAATTCCCCACAAGCCGCAYGGAGCTGCTGCCGCTGCCCCAAGCACCTTTCAGAGAGCGGCAAGGAGATTTTGAGGGGTAAAAGAGAGAAAAGGGGAAAAAAAAATGACAGATGATGGTGCTGGGAAGATGCTTTTAAAAGGCGAAACAATTTGCAATAATTAGAAATTTATAAAATGTCTTTAAACATGGTGGTAGTGGGGATAAGAAAACACTTGCTGCAGTGTAATCAGTTATTAGCAGCTGATCGTTTATCTCGCCGGGTAGTTGCTGCGGGGAGAGGCGCCACGTAATAAAAGGGCTCTTGATTAACTAATTTGAATATCTTTTGAGCACAAACTCCGCGTTCTCGTCTCTGCCCATTGTAACGGAGCCGTACAGCTGCGGAGGAGCCCGCCGAGCCTGTGGAGATGAGCGGGGGCCACGTCCCTCCTTGTCCCCACGTGTCTCCTTGTCCCACGTCCCTCCTTGTCCCATGTCCCTCCCATGGCCCTGTCTTCCTCGGGCCCCCCGGGCGGGCACTCGGTAGCCCCCGGGCCGGGCACACGTGTGTCCGTAGGGACCTGCTTTTGTTTTAGTGCAGCCCCTTCCTACCTGCCAGGGGCAATGCCCAGCCCTTCTGGGGCCCTCTTGGCATTGCCCGCCTGGAAAACAGACCCCAAAGAGCCCCAAGAGCCCCCAAACCGGCGGGCGTCGCTGAGCCCGGYGCTGTCACCCACCCCCGCGCGGGGCCACGGCTGCCGCTTACAGGTAATTAAACGCGGCTCGGCGAGGCCGGTGCCGTTAATATTGATGCTGAAGTTTTTAATAAAATATAGGTGGAGAGACAGAGAAAGAGGTATCGATCCTGCAGGGCTTCCTGGTTTGTCGTTTTCCCCTGTCTCCCGCGTTCCTGCGGCGGGAAGGGCTGACGTGTGGGCGCACGTGGGRCACGCGGGTGGGCAGGCGCAGAGGGACACGCGAGCGGGGAGAGCTGCAGGGAAACGCGTCCCCCGGGATGCATCCCCTGGGATCCCTTCCTGGGGCTGCCTCCTCTTCCTCTGGGCTGCTGGAAAGGCAGGAAAATGCACAGGGAAATGGAGCAAAACAGCCCGTGGCACCAGGACGCTCTGAGCCCGCGTGTCCGTAATGCTCCGTGTTTCTCTGTGTGCATCCAGGTTTGGCTGCTTTCCTGATGACACACATATTTTATATATACATCCCAGTGCAATATTTATATGGTGCAATAAGAGGCGTCGAGCGGGGCCCTCATCCCGCCGCTGTCGCCGCCGGCAAAGCCCCGTGCGCGCCCGAAACCGCTTTGCCAGCAGGAGCGGGCACCAATTTATCAAAAAGCAATTAATAGCGGGGCTCTGCCCTCCCCCCCCGCGCCGATTTTATGGCTTGCGCCTGTGGCTGCGGACGGAGGGGCCGTAATTAGGCTCCGTGTCGGCAGATAAATCCTAATGAGGTTTGCGCGGCGGGAGGCGGCGCGGGGCCGCGGCTCCCGCCAGACAAAGGCCTCTCCGAGTTGCCGCCTTTTGTGGCACCGGCGTAAATTTTTACCTTCCCTTTTACCGTTTCTTTTCCTTTTTTTTTAACCTGTTTTGTATTGGTTTTTACAGGTGTTGTGCCCTGGGGGAACAATTCCCCAGGGAGGGAGCAGTGGGAACGGGATTGGGGGCAGGATCGGCACCGCTCTCCCACACGCCCAGGACGGGATGTGCCATTCTGCTACTTCCACTGCTTTTCCCTCCTTTTATCCCATTCTCCCCCCCCCTTTTTCCCATTTTTCCACACCTCAGTCCCATCCCATAGCTCTTTCCCCACCCAGGAAGGAACTATCCGTGATTTACCAGGGGCTGCACACACGGTTGCTTTGCTTATCCCCAGCACCTCCGTTTCTCCCATCCCCACCCAAATTAAAAAGCCACACATAGATATATATATAATACACACGTATATCTATCTTGGAATCCTTCTTTATGGGTGCCGGGGCGCGCGAGAGGCGGCGTTGGCCGCCTTCCCTCCGCGCTGACGGATCCGAGCTGGCAGCCGAGGGCTCCCGAGAAAATCTGCCGCCGCAATATGCTGCGTGTGACTATTTTGACACGCGGCGGGCGATGTTTCTTCACAGCTCGGGAGCAGCTTATGGTGCTGCTCCTTTCGGAGCGGAGCAGCGCGGGGGAGGCGCCCTCGGGATCGCCTTCGGGATCGGCTCCCCTCGCCTCTGCTTTCGCCATGAATCCCTTGGCTCTTCCTACTAGTCATTCCTATGTAGTTCTATATATTCCCGTGTAGTTATTCCTATAACCTCCCACGCCATCAACATGGGCAGCGTGCCAGGGCCACGTGCAGCAGAGGGGAGTCATTGTAGAGAGTTGTATTGGTACCATTTAAAAACAAATGCTCCCAAACCTTTTCTTTTCCTTTTATTTTTTTCATCCTTTGTTTTCCYTTTTTTTCCCCTTTCCTTCCTTCCTTTTTCTCCTTTTCCCCCCTTTATTTTCACCCAGACCGCCCAGTGCCCAGGTTGCCTGCGTCTCCTCAGTGGCTTTTTCCATGTGTGTTCACTCCCTGCAGAAGCTTTTGCACCAAGGCATTGAGGAGCTGGCACCCAATGCATATATATATACACACTGCATATATATGTGTGTATATAAACGTGTAGTGTAAAGCCCTTTGGCTCAGGTCCTCAGGACTTTGTCCACCATCAATGCACCTTGACCCTGCGGAAGGTCCCGGATTTGCATCCCTGCGGAAACCTGGCAGTGCAAGGCAGGAATTGCACCTCAGGATGCCTCTCCTGCCCCCGTTTTATTTATTCCCCCCCCTCTTTTTTAAAGCGCTGTCTTCTGGGGGTTGCTTTTCGTGTTCCTCTAATGTGCTTGGATTGAAGCCCCCAGAGAGATGTAGGTACTCGGAGCTTGCCGGCAGCGACACATTAGAATCTGTCATCTGCCGYGCGTTACCTTATTTTAAATCTGTCTCTTTGGAGCCACGTAACTGCATAAGAAAATATTAAAGTAAACAATAACTGGATTTACACAAATGCGCCTGATTTCCATATTTTTCATCACTTCATTTTATTACCGAGTTTACTGATACGCTCATTTATTTATAGGGCAATCCAGTATTGATTCATTCCCATGCACTATGCATAAACACATAAAAGAGAGCGATAACAATAGGAATACGTTCCCGATCTTTTAAATACGGCCTTTTTTCCGCTAGTCTCCGTTAGATCYGCGCCGAGGCCGAGCCGGGCGCTTTGGGAACAGCGGCCGGTGGCAACGAGATGTGGACACGGATCCTGGTCCGGGGTGTCCCAATGCCTCCTCCCGCTGTTCCAGTCTGCCTCTCCYGGGAGCTTTGGGGGGATTTCGCCTGGAAAAGGAGTTCTGCTCCCTCGCGTTGAGGTGTCTCGGTGGCTTTGGTCAGGGCACCGTCTCTCCCCGCTGCTCTTTGGATGCACGTGGAGGCAGCAGGGATATTTCTGGATCTGTTAGCAGGAAAATTGCCCCCTTTTGCCCCATTCTGGGGGGGGTTTCTCTGGGCTCATATCCAGTGAGAAGAGCCAATTTCCAGTGCTTTTTCAGGGCTGTATCCCAAGTCATCCTGCGAAACAGGAGCAGGTCAGATGGGCAGCGAGACCAACCGCCCGGCAGGCCCCGTTTCTGCCTTTTCTCGTCTTTTTCTTCTATTTGCTTCTCTTTTCTAACTCGCTTTCTCCTCCTTTGCGCCGCACTTTGCGCTCCCCATGAATATTCAGCAGGGAGAGCACAGGGCTGCATCCTCCCCGGAGCCGCGGGAAGGAGCCCGGAACGCCGCGGTGATGGATGGATGGATGGATGGAGGGATGGATGGATGGATGGAGGGACAGCGAGAGATCCCCCTCACTCCCTCTCGAAACGGAAGGCAGCCAGAAAATATAAACACATCACCTCAAAATATGAACCTGTGCCAGCGCGGACGCGCTTTTCCAGGCGCTCCTGCTTCCCGTTTCCACAAGGAGCACRTGGATGTTTGGGCCTTCACCTCTAATCTCTTTCTTTGGGAAGCGGATTGGGGGCAAACGGTCCCCGCAGAGGATCAACCCAGCCCCGGTTTCTCGTCCTGATTAGATGAAGGGCAGTTTGTTTTGCAGGAAGCCGCCTGCGACGGCAGCTTGACGGCAGCAGCTTGAAGTGGCCCCCGCCTGAACATCCTCGCGCGCGGAGAAAAGAGCAGCGCCAAAGCCCTGCTAATTACAAAAGTTGCTTTATGAAAGATAATTCAAAGCAATAATTTAGCAAACATAATCAAGTAGCGCAGATGGGGATTTTGATGAATAGTTTGCAACATGCAATTAGCAGCTCTTGCAGTTACATATCATTAACCCTCAGAGCACAAAAATTATTTTCTCATTATTAGATGAAAAGGTAAAATTAAGCTGACTAGACAGTAAAGGAACAAACTACAATTAATTACCTTCATTTATTACAGTCATTATTTTAAACTTTTTTTTTTTCCCCCTTTTACTGTGGTAGATAGATGAAAACATCTAAATTAAAAGTTTTGTTAGGCTAAATGGGAGGTGAAGCTTCGTGCTCCCGGCCGGCCGCTCCGCTGGGGACACGGGCCAGCAGCAAGGGAAAAATGGGATCAAACTGCCCCTGGGAAGTACAGGAATGGCTTGGCCGTGGAGCCCAGAGGGTTTGGGGAAAATGCATCACTTTCCTGTACCCAGCATTGCCTTTTTTCCCCCCGCCCCCCGCTTTTATCCCTGTTTTCCCTTGCTGCAGACAATGGGCTCCGGGCAGCCACCTGCCCTGCATCCAGCAGCTCATTTCTCCTGGATGAGTTTCAGGTGCCAAATCTCGGGAGAAGCCGGAAAAAATAAATTGTGAGGGAAAAAAATAAAGCTTGAACCTGCCACTTAAAAAAGTAAGAAAAAACCTGTGGTGGTGACAAGGGTCAAGTCAGCTGAGGTTGTTTCCATTGACCGGGTGGCCCTGGGCCAAGGGAAGGCTGCCAGGTGTGGCATGAGGGGAATTCCTAGGAAAAAAAGGCCAAAAAAAAGGGCAAAAAAGCCCTCAAATCTCATGAGCTTTAAATCCCCTGACTCCAGCGTCAGGAACTTTGCCAAAGCATCATTGAACTTGTCAGGAAGTATTACAACAAAATTAAGAACGAGCAGCAATTTTCTCTCATTCGGGATCATGTGCTTTATAAAGTAAATTATTAATGCATTTTTTTTCTCCCTCAGTTTAGCCGTTCTTTGCAGGAGCCGCGGCAGATTTCTCATTAGAAGTAACATCATCTGAGGACGGGTATCGATTCCCGGCGCGTGTTTCTCCTTCTCGGTCTGGGCAGCGCGGACGTGCCGCCCGTGTCCGGTCGCCGCTGCCCTTAGCGGGGACCTCGCGCTCGACGTCCCTCCCATGGCTCCTCTGGAGGCGASTGGCTTCTTGGCCACGCGAAGGCGGCGCGAGAGGGACGGCCCCGGGTGCGTGGGTGRCGGTGGCCGCGCGGTTGCGCTTTTCCATAGCTGTGCGAAGCCGAGGAATTCTTCTCCGGAAAAAAAMCAGGGATATCTCGCCTGCCTGGTGCCCTCCAAGGGGTTTTCCACCCTGGGAGTTGCTCAGAGCCCTCAATCCCACCAGCATCGGAAAGGAGCCGCTGGCTGCGACTCTGCCCTCCTCCTCCTCCTTCCTCCCAGACTTCTTCATTCATCAGCAAAAAGAGGGGAAAACAGCAAAGCCGGGGRGTTTTCCCCCCCAGCAGTTATTATTTTCCTGGGTTTTCTTTAACGTTTGGGGTCTCGGCTGCCGCTTTCTCCCGCGGCAGCTGCTCCTCGCCTCGCTACAAAGCGCTCGTTTGGGGGCCGCTGTCTCTCTGAGTATTTACATGGAAATCACYGCCTGCTTACGGAGCGCTCGATGCCGCGCGGGAGGCGAGAGCCGCGGGGCCGGGCCGGCCCGGACGAGCCGCCGGGGCCGGGCCGGGCCGCCGGTGTGTCAGTTCTCCTCGTATTTCTGCTTCCAAACGTTTCCAGAGTTGGCTGCGGAAGGTATAATCGCGGCGCGGAGGCCAGGCTGACAATAGTAATTAATTAGGCCATTACGCATGCCGCGGTGATAATTGCTTTGCTGGAAAGTCACCAGGCGCGCGAGGGCCGCGGCGCGGAGCCACAATCCATCACGGCGAGCCATGCCGTGCCGGGGGGCCGCGGGCGCGTGGGGCGTTCCGGGGCCCCGGCACCCTCGAGCCGCCCCGTGTCGCGCNCACGCCACGCCGTGCCGGGGGGCCGCAGGCGCGCGGGGCGTTCCGGGGCCCCGGCAGCCTCGAGCCGCTCCGTGTCGCACGCGTCGCTGCCGCCCTCGCCCCGCGCTGCCGGGGGACCCCGCGAGACCCAAACCCTCCGTGTCAGCCGGCGCTTGCTGCGGTTCCCGGGGCCATCCTGCTGCTCCCGGCAGCCAGCACTGCCCTTCCCGGGGCCTTTGCGCCCTCTCTTCATCCCTGCTGGTTTTTAGGCACCCAAAGAGGAGTGTTTTGGGCGAGATGCTGCAGGGAGCCCCCCGCAAGCGCGAGGAGGAGGAAGGGGGTCTGTGGCCTCGGCGAGGTCCCCGCGAGCGGCCCGTCTTTGTGCTGGCGCGGGCGGGAGGGCGGCCCGCTCAGGTGGCTGCTGAATTACAAATGAGCGGTTTGCTTTTGTTTTGAATGACAAGCGATTGCGGCGCTGCCGCAGCCCCGGAGCCGGGAGGCTCTTCCAGCGAGGAGGAGGAGGAGGAGGAGGAGGAGGAAGGCGGGAGCGAGCGGCCGCCCCCTCCCTTGCAGCCGCACGACATGGCGGGCGCTGCCCCAGGTGCTTCGTAGCCCCTCGGTGGCTCCGGGTGGCCTGGCCTGGCTCGTGCACCGATGCTTGTGGCGGCTCCGGCCACGTCCCCTGCGGCAAACRCAGCGCGGGAGGAAAACCCGCCCGGATGCGCCGGTGCGTGCGGGAGAACGCTGCACGGGGACAATGCTGCGTGCTCAGGAGCGTCCGCGAGCGTCCCCGCGGCCGGGCCGCTGCCTGCTGCCCMGCGAGGAGCGGCAAAACTCTTATTTCTTATTTAAGCACCGGCATTAAATTATAATTTTCATTTACTCAGAGCGCATCAATGATTTAGAGCGGCGTGGCATCGCCGGCGCGCTCGGAACGTAGCCAAAGGCAGCGCGGAGCGGGCGCCGGGCCCGCGCTTCCCGCCGGAGCGCCAGTCCCGGCCCCAAGCCGGAGCGGCGTCCGCATGGCAGACGGTGCCGGCGTCGCGTCCTGCCCCGCGTGCAGGAGCCGTGTCTGCCTCAGGAACACGGGGCTGCCGCTCCAGCGGAGCATTCCCTGCCCCGGGAAGCTCTGCCGCTCCCTTCGCGCCTTGCGGCCCGGCCCGGCCGCGCMGAGCGGGCCCGCTGCCTCTCACCGCCGCCCTCTCTGCTCTCCCYGCAGGCGAGCGCGCTCAGCGAGAGCAGCACGGAGGCTGGCGCGGCTCTGCGGAGCCTTGGCGAGCAGCTGACCGCAGGTAAGGAGCGCGCCGGCGCGCGGGCCGCGTAGCGCCGAGCCCGCCCGCGCCGCCGAGGAGCACCGAGCCCCGCGGAGCGTCTGCTGCCGGCCCCGGGCGCCCCGGCCCCGCCGCCGCGGGCCCCGCCGCGCGCTCGCGCATGCTGCTCTGGCAGCGCCAGCCGACCGCACGAGAGGGAGCAGCTTTGGCCGTCGCTGTGTTCCAGCCCCTGAGCCAAATGCATCTTGACATTAGGAAAGGAATACATTTGCTCAGCCCTTGTACTAACACTGCCGCTGTCCCCACTTGTCTGTTCGACGGTAAGTGCACTGGGGCGGCCGAGCTCCGTCCCCCGGTGAGGCCGCGCGTGGCTTGGGTGGCTTCGATGGCTCCCGGTGCCGCCGCGCACTTCCCGCACGCTTCCCGCGTGTTTCCCATGGGTCCCATGACTCCGAGTCCCCCGAAGCCGCCCCGAGCGTGGGACGGACACGGGCAGCCCCAGCACAGACCCACAGCACCAGCAGAGCGCGGGGAGCACGAGCCGCCACACAGGAGGGGCCCCTGCAGGGCCACTAATTCATTTTCCAGACATTTAGGAATAACAAAATGTTTTAATGATTTCTTAGGGGAATTAGGGCGAACGCTATTTTCGTCCTCATTAAGTTTTATCCTGTGCTCTGCTCCCCCAGCCTGGTTATCCTCCCTCCTCCTCCACCCCGTGGCGGGCGCCGCGGCCATGCTGCCCTGCGCACCCGCGCACCCTCCGCTCGCTCGCACCCCAATGTGCACCAGCCCCACACCGTGCCCCAGGGAAGCTCCCCATGTGCTCTCCTTCCCCCTTCCTCGCTCCYGCTCTTCCCACCCGTCCCGGACTTGCCCCCATCCCGTGGCAGCTCCTGCCCCGTGCCCGCGGGCCCCGCGCGGGGCGCGCTCGGGACGCGCTCCTTGCAGGCGCCGCTGATGCGACGTTTTTCCCCCTTGAGTGGCTGCTGTCAACGCAAATCTGGGGCCGCGCCGGCAGCGGAGCCTGATTGCTCAGCAAGTATTTTGATAAGCGAGCCGCCTGCGCGCCTCTAATTACGGGAGAAACCCGTAAATCTGGGCGATATTGTTCACACAGATGTGGCGCGAGGCGGGGCGCGGGGGGAGCGGTGCCACGCGGTGAAAGCGTCATTAATGTCACAGGTGCCAGGATGGGTTGACTGAGGCCCAACTTGGGCTCGCGGAGGGTCACAGAGGGCCCTGGCAGATGGGGCAGGATGTGGGGACACCAGGGGTGTCCCCATGGTCCCGCTGTGCGCTGCAGCGGTGACCGCGAGTGCGGGATGGGGACACTCGGATGGGGATGGGATGAGGCGGCTCCGGTGACCCCCGTGGACCGGGAYGTCCCGCGGCAGAGCCCCGGCCTCCTGCAGCCGCTGCCGCCTCCGCGGCGCAAGCAATGTCGCCGGCTAGCGGCAAGACCCTTCGTAGATGCGTTCAGGTGGTTTAATGTGTCTGTACGTGTAGGAGTTTATGTGGTTGTGCAGAGGGGAGAGCGCGGCACAGGGACACGCAGCGCCCRCGCAGAGCCCCTGCTGCCCGCGCAGGTGGTGGCACCAGGGTGCTTTAGTGCCGATTATTCCTTTAGTGCTGGTTGTTCCTGGTTTCAGAGGTGCCGGTGCCCATGGGATCGGGCTGGCCCGGACTCGTGTCCCGGTGGAGGTGACACGTCCCTGTGCACCTCCGGGGCAGCCCCGCACACGGCGTTTGGTCACCGTGTCCTCAGCGCGGCTCGTGTCGTTACCGCYGTTATTAACGGCTGCAAAATCAGCCCCGAGCACAGCCCTGCCGGGGTCGTCCAGCCGGCGGAGCGGAGCGGGAGCCCGCGGAGAGCAGGGAGCGCTGCTGGATGGGGCCTGGAACCACCTCGCCAAGAGCTGCCCCCGCGCTGTGCTCGGAGCTCGCTGCTTCCTTCCCGGCACTGCCTTTCCCTGCCGGACTCGTGCCGCCCACGCAAGCCGCACGCCCGCTCCGACCCRCTTCCCTGCCTAGCTCGCTTTTCCCTGGAGAACTGGGTTCTATTTTCTTTCCTCTTGAAGAAAAAAAAAAGAAAAAAGAAAAAAACCCCAAACCTATATTAACCTGGCTCAATAGGAGGCATTTTCCTGAACTTATTAAAAAATCCAGACTTGTAAATTAATTTGTTCGTGTTGTACAATGGCAGTGCAGATGGACTCATTAGCATGCACACAACAAATAATTATAGATGAATTTTTAGCYGGCCTGCTTAATGGGCTTGCTGGGTTAATTATGTCAATGTATAATTACAGCAGCCCTGGGAGACATAATGGAGCCCCCCGCCGCGCGYGCGCTAATGACGGGGTAACGCGGCGGAGCGGGGGCGCACGGCACCTGCCCCTGCACGCTGCCGCCCGGGTGGCCACCGGGGTCCCCATGCGACCACCGGGGTCCTGGGGGGGCCTCTGGGGTCCCGGGGTGGTCACCAGGGTCCTGGGATGGCTGATGACCTGGAGGTCCCAAGGTGGCTGCTCTGCAGGGGTCCTGAGGTGGCCACTGCCACAGTGATCTAGGGGTGGCCACTGGGCTGATGAGTGCCACGTGGGTGCCAGGGTGGCTAATGGAGTCCTGGGCTGGCCACGACCACCACAGGGTGTCAGGGTGGCCACTGCTGCCGATCCCAGAGTGGCCCGCACCACGAGGGTCCCAGATTGACAACGGGCCGAAGGGACCCGGCGTGGCAGTGGCTGCAGAGCCCCAGCCCAGGCAGGTGGGCGAGGGCCCATCCGGGCCCGCCCCGGCCCCTCACCAGCTCCCTGCTCCTTCCCGCAGACCCCGCGCCGGTGCTGGAGGCCGCACGCAGCTTGGAGGATCGGCTGCAGCAGCTCCAGCGCCTCGAGCCGCCCAGGGACCACGGGCGCCCGTGGAAGAAGCACCCGGAGCCYGTCAGCACCCAAGGTACCTCCTGCGGCTCCGGCAGGGCTAGGCGTTGCATCCACTGYGTTGCATCCCACACTGCTGCATCCCAATGCGCTGCATCCGGCTGTATTGCATCCCAGTGTGCTGTATCCCAGCATGCTGTATCCCRCTGTATTGCATCCCAATGTGCTGCATCCCAATGCACTGCATCCCGCCAGTCTCGGGGCTGGTTTGGGGCAGCCCATCGGGTTCTGCTTTCCCTCCTCACTCCCCATCTCGTGCCGCATCCATGAGATTCCTTCCCCAACAGAGCAGCGGGAGGGGGCGTCCCCGGGCGGGCTCGCCGCGCCGGACGACGGCACCAAGAGCAGAGCAGCCTTCGTGGAAGCCTCGTGGCAGAGACATGAGGCGGAGAAGCAGAAGTACGTGAGTACGGCCGGGGACGGGGAGCAGAGCCCTGTGGGCGCCGCCGCCTGCGCGGCCCGTCCCAGACCCGGCTGGAGCTCGCGGCAGCCTYGCGCTCGGAACGTCCCTCCGTGTCCCCCGCGCTTCCCGGGGGTTATTGGGCATCTCGGAGGCAGGATGGGTCCGGGCTCCACTTGGGCAGTTGCAGCCGGGTGGGTGGATGAACCTCATTAAAGGTCCTGTTAATTTCTCTGCCGCCGCCTTTGCTGGGGCTTCATTGTCATTCCTCAACAGGCTGCAGCCGCAAGCAGGCRCAGAGTCTTTAAACCCTAAATTGCAAATCCCTCCGAGGAAGTTCCTGGCAAGTGTGAGCTATAAATAATGCAGGAGAACTTTTCCCTGATTGCTTCCCCCTCCAATTAATGAAAATTGCCATTCCCGATTGGAGAGGTCCCGGTGCGCGCTTCCCATCCCAGTTCCAAGAAGCCCCGTCCCGTCCTGGGGACGCGGAGTGTCCTCATGTGTGTGTTGGGGAGGCCAGAACAGCCATGGGGAGCTGCTGGTGGCACCGGGGGGTGGCCACTTTGGAGGATGGGGTGGGAGGGAGGGAACGGCAAGTTGGAGAGGCGAGCGGGCCCTGTGCGGGCCGAGGCCACCGTCCTCGTGTGGTGACACGCTCCTGTGCGCAGGGGCCTGCAGGAGGCTCAGCTCACCTTGGCCGCTCGCCTGGGGGAAGCCGAGGAGAAGATCAAGGTGCTGCACTCAGGTAGGGGCCGCCGCACGCGCCCGCCCGCCCGCCGTCCCCGCGCGCTCCCGCGCTCACCCGCGCTGTCCCCGCGCAGCGCTGAAGGCCACGCAGGCGGAGCTGCTGGAGCTGCGATGCAAGTACGACGAGGAAGCCGCCTCCAAGTAAGCGGCCGCTGGGCCTGGCCGGGTGGGCACATCCCATGGGYGCTGCCCGTGCCGGCTCCTCCCGGGCCGTGGGACGCGGCGGGCGGCGCGGGAGCTGCCGCRGGGGCCGCCGCCACTCACGCCTTCTGCTTTGTGGCGGCAGGGCAGACGAGGTGGCCATGATCATGACGAACCTGGAGAAGGCCAACCAGGTGAGCAGAGCGTGCCCGCCACGTCCCCCGGCGCGCTCGGCCACGACAACGGTGCCCCACGGAGCCACCCCACAGACCAGGCTGGTCCCGAGGTCTCTCCCCAGCAATAGTCAGGGTCTCCTCTTGGGATGGCGGCACCGAGGCCCGGCTCCCGCTCGGCTCTCCTGCATGGGAGGCGACCTGCTGTGCTTTGCAGGGCATGACCAGCCCCGCGGAGCATCCCATGAACCCCTCACCTCTCCCTGATGCTCACTTATACCCCTTATATATAACACACATATATGTTTATATGTACCCTATATGTATATGTATGTATAGATTCCACGAGGCCGCATTTTGGCTGCTGGCTTTTGCATGTTTAAGGCCTCCAGCCTCCACCTTGGGTGCGGGAGGACCTGCCAGAGGCCCCGCACCWGCCCGCGCTCCATCGTTTCTGCCCGTTCCCGCTTCCATTCGCTCGCTCCCACGCCAACCCAGCGGGTGCGAGCGGGCGCTGGCGCGGGGCTGACGCGCGGCCCGCGCTCTCTTGCAGCGAGCGGAGGCGGCGCAGCGCGAGGTCGAGAGCCTGCGGGAGCAGCTGGCCGCCGTCAACAGCTCCCTGCGCCTGGCCTGCTGCTCCCCGCCCGGGGCCGCCGCGGTGAGGACCCCCCCGCGAGCCCCCRCGGCTGCCGCCAGGACACTGGCCGGGCCCTTGGGCGGCTCCCCGCGTCGCCGGCCCTTCGCCACCCCACTGACCGCGGTCCCTTCTCCCAACAGGACAAAGTGAGCTATTCCCTGTGCTCGGGCTCGAGGCTGGAGGCGGCTCTGGCCGCCAAGGACCGGGAGATCGTGCGGCTGCTCAAGGACGTGCAGCACCTGCAGAGCTCGCTGCAGGAGCTCGAGGAGTCCTCGGCCAACCACATCGCCGAGCTCGAGGGGCAGCTCGCCGCCAAGAACGAGGCCATCGAGGTGAGCGCCCGCCGGGGGCCTTAGCAGCCCGGGACGTGCTTTGGAGGCTGGTGGCACCTACGGCTRGGCCACACGAGCCATCGCTGGGGCCTTTGCCCATCGCCTGAGTGCKGCGAGCAGGCAGAGATGGGGCTGGCGCATGGATGGTGACCAGTGGCATGGGGGGACAGGTGGGTGGTGGGGCATGGGACTGTGCTGACCCCCGCTTTGCTCCGCAGAAGCTGGAGGAGAAGCTGCAGGCCCAGGCGGACTACGAGGAGATCAAAACAGAGCTGAGGTAGAGGCTGCGGGCGCCCGCTGCCCCTGCCCGGCCCGCGCGTCCCCGCGGCCTCGCAGCGCGCTTCCCGCATGGCCCCGGCGGCGCCGGGTGGCCCTGCTGGCACGGGCATCCCGGCGTTGGACACGGCCGCTTCCAGCCCGAACCCTCTCTGCTCTCTCCCAGCATCCTGAAAGCCATGAAGGTGGCCTCGGCAAGCTGCAGCCTTCCCCAGGCAAGTGCGGAGCGAGCTCCAGCTGTGTCCACCTGCACGCGTGCCGGCTCGGCCCGACGCCCGCTCCCTAACCCCTTCCCACGTCCTTCCCTCCTTCCAGAGCATATCAAAGCCGGAGGAGGCTCTGCTCCTAGGCAGGGAGCCCTTCTATCCYGCTCAGAAATTCCTGCTGGAGAAGCCCGGCCTGCTGGCCAGCACTGGTAGGGCAGCGCCCGGCACCGGGCGGCTCTTCCCGTGCGCTTTCTTTCGTGCTGGTCGGGCCTCTTTTCGGATRCTCCCCTCGCTCCCACGCGTATCCCAAGGCCAGGAATGGGGGCACCTCCAGCCGCGCATCCCGGGGCGGCCGCGCGGGACGCGCCGCTGCAGAGCCCCGCCACGTCTCTGCTTGCTCTCTAGAGGAGGACCCCTCCGAAGACGAGGCGGTGAGGGAGCCCCTGGGCCTGGAGCCGCCGTTCCCGTCCCCGCAGCAGCTCCCGGGCGAGGAGCGCGCGGCCTCGCCGGCGCCCGAGGGCCCGCGCACCTTCCCGCCGGCGGACGCCCCGCTGCCCAGGCCGGCCGGCTGCAAGAGCGAGAGCGCCGGCGGGCCGCCCTCGGCCTGCTCGGCCGGCAAGGCGGGCGGCGCTGGAGACGGCAGCGCCGGCGGCGAGCAGGGCGAGGGCGGCGCCGACGAGGAGCAGCTCGACACGGCCGAAATCGCCTTCCAGGTGAAGGAGCAGCTGCTGAAGCACAACATCGGGCAGCGCGTCTTCGGGCACTACGTGCTGGGGCTGTCGCAGGGCTCCGTCAGCGAGATCCTGGCCCGGCCCAAGCCCTGGCGCAAGCTCACGGTGAAGGGCAAGGAGCCCTTCATCAAGATGAAGCAGTTCCTGGCCGACGAGCAGAACGTGCTGGCCCTGAGGACCATCCAGGTGCGCCAAAGAGGTGAGTGGCCCTGGGCAAACCGAGGCACGAGGCCGCTCGCTCAGACCTCTGCCTGCCCCCTGGCCCCAAAGCCGCCTCCTTTCCGCACCTGGGGCAGCTCCCCGACACAGGGGTTATTCCCCCGCTCCGGGAAGCTTTGCAAATCCAAGCAAAGTAGCAGGACCCCGTGCCGGCGTTAGCCCTTCATCCAGAGGGCATGGTGCTGGGAAGTCCCCCGTGACCCGGCTGGTCTCTCCCCAGCTGGAGATGCAGAGGCAAAAGGCGCCAGCGGAGCTACCTGGGCTCCTGTCACTCCGGCTGGTGACTAATCGGGAGTGACATGTTTCTTAAAACCAGCATCCCTAAAAATAACCGAACACGAGCAGCAGTAAACGCTTCCTGACGTGCGAGCGGAGCTTGTACAACCAGCGCCGGTGACAGCTCTGTTATGGGACCTCTTTGATCAGGTAGCATCACGCCGCGGATCAGGACGCCAGAAACCGGCTCCGACGACGCCATCAAGAGCATCCTGGAGCAGGCAAAGAAGGAGATTGAGTCGCAGAAGGGAGGTAGGGGCTGCTGTGCCGTGATCGGAGGCCCTGTAGGCGCCTGTCACCCCTATTTGCACCCTTAGCTCTGCCCTAGGGACACCCATACAYGTTTGGGGATCATAGAAACGTTCAATATTGTGAGTGTCATGAGTGCTGTGGGGCCTCCCTGACTTCATGTGGCTCTTTCTGAAGGGCCCCCTTTGCCATTGGGGCTTGCGGAAACTTCATCCCTCGCTCCTCCTTTCCCCGCTCCCGAATCAGATGATTAAATGGGAATGCATGATCCATATGGCACGAGGAATCATTAAACCAGCTGTGCGCACAGTCAATTACAAGGAACGAAATACATTAAAACAGGTAGTCTGCTGAGAAAGCAGAATCCCTGAGAATTAAATTAGAGGGGAACGGTGCAAAAACAGTCAGGGAAAACAAACATGTTTGTGTATTGCCGTGGTCGGTGATAGGATTTACCTTGCCAGCGTCAGAGCAGATTCCTGGGGCCGGAGCGCTGGCTCTGCTGGGCGCCGCTGCCCGCGCGGCCCCACCAATTTCCACGGGTGAAGCTGCAGAGGGGAGCAGCGACCGCACCGGTGACACGGCCTGGTCAGATCCCCGTCCTGCTGCCCCTGGAGCTGCAGCAACGTTTTAAAGCAACGCCCTAAAGAAAGGGAGGGAAAGCTGCTGTACTTGGGGGAGCATCAAAGCGGCGTTCGKGGGCAAAGAGGACAGTCCGTGTCCTGCAAGCAGCTGTGCTGGCAGCAGGCTCATCCCGGCTCCGCAAGCAGCCCGGGATGCATTTTCACAGGCAGCCTGGAAATTCCCGTTCTTTGCAGCGAGGTGTGAACCTCCCACCGAGCTGCAATGATGTACATGTGTGTCATGCTAAGCAGAAGCTGTTCCGTTAATAAGCAAAGGCAGGGGAAGGAAACGCAATCAGGAGCCCGTCTTGCTGGAGTTTCAGGGGCTTAAAAAAGGCCACAAGCCAAACACCCCCCCAGGCCCTCTGCGACACCTCTGCCCTGCTCCGCGCGCCGCCTGCGCCCTCCCTGCTCACTCCCGCTCTCCCGTTTGTCCCAGGCGAGCCCAAAGCCTCCTCGGCACCTCCGTCGGTCGCCAACGGCTCCGGCGGCCCCGGCTCGGAGGACGCCATCAAGAGCATCCTGGAGCAGGCGCGCCGGGAGATGCAGGCGCAGCAGCAGGCGCTGCTGGAGATGGAGGCGGGCGCCGGGCGGGCCGGCACCGGCGCCGGGGCCTCGCCGCCCGCCGAGCGCGCCACGCTCGCCGCCGTCAACCAGAACATCGTGCAGGCCTACGTCAAGCAGGAGGAGGGCGGCGGGGCCGGCACCGCGCCGCCGCCCCTCGCCGTCCTCTCGCCCGCCGCCTTCGTGCAGAGCATCATCCGCAAGGTCAAGTCGGAGATCGGCGAYGCCGGCTCCTACTTCGACCAGCACTGGGCGGCCGAGAGGAGCCTGCTGAGCCGGCCCTACGGCGGCGCCGTGTCGCCTTCGCTCTCCTCCTCCTCCTCGAGCTACTCCAGCATGGCCAACGGGCGGGCCTGGCCGCGAGGGGAGCCCGGCGAGAGCGGCGCCAACGAGGAGGAGGCGCCGGCAGCGGAGGACGAGCCGCACAGGGCCGCGGAGCTGAAGGCGGAGGCGGCGGGCGCGGAGCCCGGGGCCGCCGGGCGCCTCTCCTACTTCCCGGCGTACGTGCCGCGCAGCCTCAAGCCCACGGTGCCGCCGCTGACGCCCGAGCAGTACGAGACGTACATGTACCGCGAGGTGGACACGCTGGAGCTCACGCGGCAGGTCAAGGAGAAGCTGGCCAAGAACGGCATCTGCCAGCGCATCTTCGGCGAGAAGGTACCGGCTCGGGGGCCGCGGCGGGCGGCTCGTGCTGGCGGCGGCCCCTCAGCGAGCTCCGCGCCGTCCCCAGGTGCTGGGCCTGTCGCAGGGCAGYGTGAGCGACATGCTGTCGCGGCCCAAGCCGTGGAGCAAGCTCACGCAGAAGGGCCGGGAGCCCTTCATCCGCATGCAGCTGTGGCTCACGGACCAGCTGGGCCAGGGCGGCAGCCAGCAGCCCCCGGCCTCGCACGGTGAGTCCCGCCCGCCATCCCGCTCTCCAGACGCGTCCCGCTCCCTCGGAACCCCTCTCCGTTGGGACGGGATGGGGCTGTGGCGCACGTCCTGCAAGGGGGAGTTTGTGAGAAATGGGGCTTTGAAAGTCATCCAGTTATGTTAAAAAAAAATAGAAAAAAACACAACAAAATCCTTGGCTCTGTGCCTAGAATAAAGAGGTTTTTCTGTGTAATTATTCCACATTCACCTCCTGCTCTGCAAGAGCGGCCTCAGGGATTCTGCTTGCTCCCCTTAGGAAAAGCAGAGGTACCCACAGGCTGTGCAGGCTGCAGACGGTGCCAAACRCTGCTCTGCTGGTTGCAGATCACCGAGTTTGTCCCTCAGCCTCTGCCTTCGTGTCCCCTGTCCCCTAGCCGGGAGGTTTCCCTAGACCCCTGGGTGCCCGTGATGCCGCCGCTGGGGTGGGCAGGCTGTTGCACGCAGCGTTTTGGCGCTTGCAAACAGCTGTGCAAGCAAAACGGGTCCGACGCGCCGTGGCGTTGGAGGAGCCCTGTGCCGGGGCTCCCCGGGAGGCTGGGGGCACAGGGCAGAGCCCCGGGGAGCTGCTGCGCTCGGCTCGCTGCCGACGCCCGCGCTCCCGTGGTGTTCGCAGGCAGCCCCGCGGAGCCCCAGGCGTCGCCCTCGCCGCCACCCAGCCCTTCGGAGCAGGACAAGGGCTCCCAGGAGCCCCTCACGCTGGCCCTGGAGAGCAGCAAGGAAAACCAGCAGCCCGAGAGCCGCTCGGCTCCTGCGCTCGGCGGGAAGGTCTGCGCCAACAGCCAGGGGCCCGTGGGCATCCAGGAGATCGTGGCCATGTCCCCCGAGCTGGACACCTACTCCATCACCAAGAAGGTCAAGGAGGTGCTGACGGACAACAACCTCGGTGCGCACCGCCGCGGCTCGGCCCTGCCCGCCCCACGGGCTCTGCCGGCTCCTYGGGGGCAGCCGCCCGTGCGCGCCCGTCTCGCCTGGCGGGGACGGGTCGTCCGTGCCCGGTGCCATCTCCAGCATGGGGGCAGGCGGGCCCCGCGGCTCCGGCCCCRCTCTAACCGTCTCTGCTTCTCCTCTGCCAGGCCAGCGGCTGTTCGGGGAGAGCATCCTGGGCCTGACGCAGGGCTCGGTGTCCGATCTCCTCTCCAGGCCCAAACCGTGGCACAAGCTGAGCCTGAAGGGGAGGGAGCCCTTCGTCCGCATGCAGCTCTGGCTCAACGACCCGCACAACGTCGAGAAGCTCCGCGACATGAAGAAGCTGGAGAAGAAAGGTGAGCGGCGGGGCGCGGCGGGGCGGCGCGGCGCCGGCTGCCGCGAGCGCTGCACCGTGCCCTCTCCCGCAGCCTACCTGAAGCGGCGCTACGGGCTCGGCGGCGCCGGCTCCGACAGCGAGTCGCCCGGCGCGCGCTCCGCGTGCGCCAGCCCCGGCCTCCCGCCGCAGGAGCTCAGCCTGCTGCAGGCCAAGAAGCCCCGCGTGGTGCTGGCGCCCGAGGAGAAGGAGGCCTTGAAGAAGGCCTACCAGCTGGAGCCCTACCCCTCGCAGCAGACCATCGAGCTGCTCTCCTTCCAGCTCAACCTCAAGACCAACACGGTCATCAACTGGTTCCACAACTACCGGTACGGGGCGCGCTCGGCGGCCGCACGCGGGGTGCAGGGAGGTCTCCGAAAATYGGCTTTTTTGGAGGAAATGGGACTGAGGTCTTCCCGTGCAACCTCTTCCCRTGCACGGTTGCAGGAAAGCTGCTCCTGTTCTCAGTCTGTGCAACAGCCACCAAAATAAGTCTTTGAATAGGAAAAGAAAAAAAAAAGATCATGTTAAAAGAAGCAAAAAGTAGTGGAAAATATTTGCGGAACAGGGTCAGCTTGGAAGGCTGCAGGTTGGAAGCAGCTCAAAGTGCTGCCCAAGCCTTTCCCCGTTGGCTGGCCCGGGTTGTTTTCCAGAGCCCGCAGTGGGTCCCGAAGCCTTTCCAGGAGCATGAGCTGGCGTCGGCATGGGAAGGGATCTTGTGGGCTGGGAAAGGGCCGTCGGGAGACTGGGGGCTGCGGCCGCCACCCACCGCCTCCGCTTGCTCCCTGCAGGTCCCGGATGCGCCGGGAGATGCTGGTGGAGGGCGCCCAGGACAACGACACGGACGCGGAGGCCAGCGGCCGCCCCGACTCGGAGGGCGAGGAGCGGAAGGCGGCGCCCGAGGAGGATGCGGCGCCGCTCGC